>MJUU01074133.1:11361-22447 GCA_002080025.1 Modiolus philippinarum
AAAAACCAACAACAAAAAACAACAAAAAAAAAAATACAAAAGAAAAGAACAACAACAAAAAAAAACAACAAAAAATTAAAAGAGACAACAACAAAAAACCCCCCAAAAAACAAAAAAAAAGAACAACAAAAAATAAATAATAAAAAAAAAACACACAAATACAGCAATTCAGCAAAAAATTACGTGACAATATATTACAATTGTTGTGTGTATATCCTCGAATTATTAGATTTTTAAAAATAATGCTATTTTACGAGTATTATTACTCTATTAGAAATGTAAGTATACAATTTAGACATAAATTTACACCTCTTATGAAGTTGTTTTGTTAAGGCCGTCCAAAGAAATAATTGTTTTAAATATGTTCACACAGGGCGAAGAACATTTTAGCGAAATTGAAAATAATTGGAGAGGACATTTTAGCGAGAGAAAAGTGTACATTTTACCGAATCAAAATTAAGTTACCTGTAAAAAAAATAATGGACAATTTAGCAAATCATAAATTGTGAAAGATACAGTGGTCAAGATGAAAAATTTTTAATTTTGTAATGAAACAAATTTTCAAAAATTTAATATTTGAAAAAAAGATGTATTAAAATGAAAAAAAAGAATGTGTATTGCATACTAATATATATATACTCCTCCAGGCAAAGTTTCGTCACTTACCAACCATTTAATACCGTATTAAATACGGAAAATACATATACGCTTGGCGGAAGTACCGTCTGCCGTAAAATGAACAAACAACGGACCAGAGTCCTTCCATTTGCATTTCAACACCCAATTTTATACCAGTCATCCGTCTATTTACTTGTTTCTAGTAGTGATTTACTTCTTACATCAAGACTAAACATGTCCGACCTGGCTCCATTGCCAAAAACCGAACGAGAGCGATTCGAATACACTAAAAGCTTATATCAAAAGTACATTAATGATGAAATTACTAGGCAACATTTTGTTAGAGCTCTTGGATTTAAGTACCGGGCAAATACAGAGTTATAACATGTGCTGTGCGTATATTGTGCTTTTACATTTTATTTACTAACGTTTTCTAGTTTTTATTGAACTATTGAACTAGTGCTTCCTAATAAATTTACCAAAAAATATCCTGCTCAAAATCCTACTTCCACCTCCCAGTTGGTGAGCAAGGGGCAACATGCAAAGCATGGCTGACGGAAAAGGTATCTGTCGCTAAAATGTCCATCTAGTTTTTTTTTTCAAAATCGCTAAAATGTCCCTTAAATTTGTCGCTAAAATGTCCACTTTCTTGTCGCTAAAACGTCCTCTTTTTTCGCTAAATTGTCCACCCATTTCGCTAAAATGTCCTCCGACGGCCCACACATATATTACACGATGTCTTAAATCCTTTGTAAATGTTGAATTATTTACATTATGATGTCATTCAAGCTTCTTTTCTACTTTTGATTTGTTCAATGTCAGCGTTTGAAATAATTTTATTTTGTCCTTTTACGGCAAAAGAGGAGGTTTGGTGAGCCATAGAACAACAAGTCAAGACCATTTACTTTCACCAATCTTACAACGCATATCATTTTGTTATGAGAGGAAATCGTGATGATAATTATATGATAATGTTGTGTTAGGAAGGGGAGTGCACTATTGTCCATCACCCTGGCTACTATTTTCCATAGTCAATGTAAAACACAACATTAATATTATTATTATACTGACTGTTGACTATTTTGAAAATAACATTGACAAATAGTTCTGTTCTGTATAAAATGTTTCACAGTATGAACTCAACAAAAATACTGTAAAAATAAAAAAAAAACACAAAAAAACAACAAACAAATCAACAAACAAAAAAGAAACGAAACAAAAATAAAAACAAAAAACAAAACAAAAAAAACAACAAAAAAAAAACCGAAAAAAACAAAAAATAAAAAAACCAACAAAATAAAAACAAACAAAAAACAAACAAACAAAAAAAAAAAAAAACAAAAGATAAAAAACAAATCTCAGTGCTGAAGCAGACGACACTCTTTCAATTGATGACTAGAATAAATAAAAGTGACAACAACAAAAAAGGGAGAGACCAGTAAGGAAAATCTGAATAACAAAGACAGAATCAGGGAAACACAATCCAACACAGAACATTTTTGGTAAGCCGTCATATTCCTGACTTGGAACGGGCATTATATAAATAAAATCAAGAAACTTCACAGGTCATCACGCGGATGAGTACCACACACTTGTCGGTCAGATCAAAACTCCGCCTCCCGCACGTGATGATAGATAATGATTGACGTAGAAATCAATAGTCGTCATATAACAGCAGTGCTTACTATTGCAATAGTGCAGTCAACGCTATTTCTTCTGAAAACTATGCGAAAATATAACTGTTTTACTATAAAAGAACTTTCTTACAGGAAGTATAATAATAAACAATAAAAGGATATGGAGTAAATGTACATGAGACAAAGTCTATTCAAATACATGGTAGAACCAAGCAAAGGAACAACGCTTTTATTGTTGTTCTTCATCAATATCCCGTTGTGAGTGAAGATATCGAGATCAACGCTTCGAAATGCAGGTAACAATATTTGTCATCATATTTTTTACCTTTTGGTCGTGCATTATGCCTTCATAACTTGTAACACATTTTGGCATATAACATCTAGAACACAATGTTGTTGTTATAATTACTCTATATATTTTGACAAATCACTAAAGACAAACAAAGTTCAGATTATATAAGTTTTTGGTGGCAAGCATAATTATCACATTACTTCAACATAAATTAATAATAGTCAATGTGTTGGAATAACCCCTCGTGCACAGCCCCCACTTATGAACCCCGCCCACATTTTGAAGTCCGCTACATCCTCTCTTAAAAATATAACATATTAACATGAGAATAATTTGCACGCAATGGTTAAACAGGCCCCTTTTCTAGACCCATCCAACGAAATTTTGAAAATTTCGCTTTTGTCAAAATGTTTCCTTTCAATTGCTTCAAATTGTTGATTTGTAGCTTTAAGTTATGAAAAAGGGGTATAAAGTGATAGCCTATGGTATTTGTTGTACAATCCCACATTAAACTTTTTCTATACCCAATACGTTATAAGAATGGAAAAACCTTACCCCTACCCCTTCAAATGTTGACATGAGTTTTAAGATTTTTCTCGAATTTGTGTTAGTTCAATGGGCTTTGGAACCAAGTAAGATTTTCATTTCATATTTCCTGCAACTGTTTTAGTCTTTAAATGTCTTTTGTTAATAAAAAAATTTTAACATGAAAAATGGGAATTTTCAGGATTTCAGATTTGTCGATAATTTACTGTTCAATCGTTTTATGTCAAATCTGGAGGATACATCTGCAGATATGCCAATCAATAATCTAAGCAATACAAAAGTTGTCTTAAGGCATTGTTAAGAAAAACAAGACGTGTTAAATGTTACTCTAAATACCGAAAGTCTTACCCCTACCTCAACAAATTTTTCCTTAGATTGTCAATTTTTTGTCTATGTTCGCATAAAAATAACCAGAACAGACAAAATGTGTGTTGTATATGACAATGTAGCATGAATTATATTATGATTTACTATTTTAACAGCCATTTGTCGACTTAAACTCAATATTTTTTGCGCGAAATTGCTGAACATGGAATTTTCAACATTTCAGATTTGTCCAAAATTCACTGTCATATTGTTATTTATGTCAAATATGGAGGATTTATCTGCAGATATGCCCATTAATTGTTCTAAGCGATACATTAATTGTTTTGAAACATTGTTTAGAAAAACAAGGAGTGTTCATTGTGACTCTAAATACCGAAAATTTTGCCCCTAGCTTAAGAAAATTTAAATTCAAAATCCCCCAAATTTGCCTGTCTTTGCATATAATATACTAATGTTTTACTTTTTTCCCAAAAGATACATTAGATATAACATTGAAATTGCTCTTACTTACTTTCAAAATCAAGATAATTATATTTTTGTACATATCTTTAGTTTTGCCAATATCTGCAACAGAAGGACATATTTGTCATCTAATCGCAAACATATTTTAAATTCTAGAATCCGGAAACTCCGATTTATCAATATTTCTGTTTTCACAATCTTTTTATTTGAATATTTTGAATTCATAATGACGAATTGAAAAGATCAATTGCAATTTATTTGTAGCTATGTAAATTAAAACATATAAAGTAACAGTTTGTATGTAGTTTTGAACATGACATTGCTCTATTTCAAACTTATTCTTCACATAAAAACAGTTTTATGTTTTTTGGTAACAAAGAAAATGTCTTTGAATTACATTTTAAATGTTAAATATATACTGAAAATTTAAAAAATAATCATTATTTTTACTCTTATTGAGAAATGATAAAAACCTTAAAAAACTAAAATCCAAATTTGCATGAATATTTCATATTTAACTGCCTAAAAACCACGCACTTGTTCTTCCTTGTGATAAAGAGGAGTCTCTGTGTACTTTGTCTTTGAAAATGATATGTCATTTGACCTTTATACAATATTTTAGCTTTTCAAGCTGAATAAAATGAAGAAAATTTCTTGTTAGGGGTAGTATGTTTGCAACTTATGAGACTGTAGTTAGCCTAAAATGTTCAAAAGCATACATTGCTTAGATAAACGAAATGAAGGGATATTTTATCAACCCTTTTAAGTTATGTATCAATTTCATGAAGTATTTTTTTCTGTTAGTCAAAACAGCAAAAATTCAGAAAATTGAAAATTCCCATTTTGCATTCAATTTCGAGCAGAAGGGCCAGAAAAAGACCTCTTAAAAAGTTTAAATCTACCTAAATTGTCCTCTGCATGTCAGCTATTAATAGTGCAAAACACACAAGAATTCACATTATACATCATCTTTTTATCATTAAGAGCCTGACTTATTTCAAATCATCCGTTAATTTTAAGGGGAGGGGTGCTAATTTTGAAAGTAGTGACCCTACAATAAGTCTGAATCTAAAAAAAATTCACACAATTTGTTGCTAGCATATCATATATCATTATTACATTTTCAAATATTAGATATATATTCAAATTTTTACGATACAAAATTCAGAAAGTCGAAATTGTGAAATTCCGAAAATTTCCATTTTTTCAAACATTTTATACCGAAATTCAAAATTTGAAGGACTTTAATTGTCTTGTTTTCCAACACTGTATGAAAACTAATACGTTAGGCATAAAAACTAGATCAAATTACGAGATTTGTTTATCTGAAAGGAATTGACATCTAAAAAATTCGTCATTTTCGCAATTTTTTGCAGGGGGGTTCATTGTTTGTATCCCAAGATAATAAAAATAGCGAAAGTTGTCAAACTTGTGTTCATTGTAAAGGATATTAAATTAGCTTCAATTTTGTACCTCATTTCAAGTACATATAACTTATTAATAAATAATTATGGAGCTTAAAAGATGAAATTTAGTTAAAAACGAAAACACAAGCATTACCTGGTGTACTATAAAAGTGGCCCCTTTACTGTCTTTGCGTGCAGGTTATATTCGTGTTAATATGATTATTTTGAAAAGGGGATGTAAAAGGGCTGAACAAATAGGTCTTGATTATAAGTGCGGGGGAGGGTGCACGGAAAGTGATTTCAGCCCATGGCCTTTATCCAATTAACAATAAAAATTGCAACAAATAATAGTAATGTAGTATTGTATTTGTCCCTCAATTCTCTCCTTTCTTGAAAATAAAATCATTATTATGCTGAAAAAGTCTGTTTTGAACAAAACGAACATGTTGTGTCGCAAAAATGTTAAATGTTATTGGGTTTTTGGTTAATATTAACCACATAATTATTAAGTTAAAGTTTTGTGTTAGAGCACCAACTGCAGTTGGATATTGTTCTCTATTTCTTGGCAAGCTGTTACGAGGACATTATCCAGGATTTCCAGAAAATCAAGGTCTGGTAAATTCATGGCGTTACACTCTTCAAGTGTACAGTTGTCAAATGACATCTATTGTCCCGAAATTGTAAAAGATATACTTTAGAGACAAAGTTAAACAGTTCCAAATTCCAACTGTACTTTAAGCATAAAATACAAGTTACATTTTACTACTTGTTTTCAATAACAAATTTATAGCATACGCTGGTTTTTTATTGGGCCCGTGTTGTTCATCTTTGTGTGTGTGTATTTTCATTTTTTCTTTTCTGTGCCGTACTCATGTTGTGTATCTGTTTCTTTTTTGTTAGTTGGCTTGACAGTTTGTACAGGAATACATTTTATCTGTGTTTTTTATAAAAATTTATGTTGTGCAATGGCCACAAATTAACGTAATTGAACAAAGTAAAAATGGTATGTTAGTCCACAATTAAAAAGTCAAATTACAGCAAATATACGAACTAAACAACAGCTGAAAATGTCGAAAAGGGGTGGAAAGGACATGCATTCACTTCGTTCTAAATAATGATTGGCTTGTAATTTTATATACTGACAAACATTTAATAAATGCAAGATGAAAATAAACTCCAAACTTGTCAATTCGAAAAAAAGTTAATTATAATCAGACGGCAATGACGACATTTAAACCACCAACAAATGCAGTATTCTAATTTAAAGTGTGCAACACTTAGGAATTGTCAGCAAATAAAAAAATGTCGATTGGCAACAATCTCTTCCGACGTGAATTAATTAAAAACAGACAAAATGTTAAATATTTTGTAATATTATTGTATAGTAAAAATATATATACAGAGGTACAATAATATAGTCTAGAAGCCTATTTATTCAGTTTTGGAAATATCAGTATCAAATTGAAACAGTGTGTCTCCGGTATTCGATACGTTCTTCAAGATGAAGAACAACAATGGAAGCGTTGTTCCATTAAGTTTATCATGTGTGTAGAGACTTTGCCTCATGTGCATTTGTGCCATATCGATTCATATATATATATGAATATGGTGTGAGGTTCCTCACTGTGTTGAAGACCGTACGGTGACCCCTAGATGCTTTGTTTTGGGTCGGTTTAAACTGGATATGGGACGTTGTCTCCTTGACATTTACCCCATTTCCTTCCTTTTTCATATATATATTCATTTTTTTGAAATTAACAGTAACATTATTTTTGTGTGAGCCTCTTCGGTTAATTAACAATTTTGCATTTTTTTATATCCTGTCTACATCAGATCTACTACAGTGAGATTGAAATTAAATAGACAACCGATACACTCAACACTGCTTCATACCTTGTCTTGTTGTTATACATTGATGAACACTAGGCTGTACGACAAATGTGATGATATTGACTTTCCAATTGTGAACTTTTTCTTTCTAAGTAGCAATGTATTCCCCCCCCCCCCCAGCGTATGGAGTGTTTTTTTACAGTTTATTTGTAGAGCTTGTAGTTCATTCAATGTTTTTGTCAAAAGAGCAAAACCACTACCGGTATTACAAAAACTGCTAAGTCATGGAGATGTTCACAATTTGTTGCTTTCATCCATCCGTTCAGAAAGTCCATGGCCGCCCCAACGACATCATAGATAGATATGAAATGTCGGTTTCACAATTGAGAACAGACATATAATCAGATAGATTCACGTCTTCCTAGATTTGACATTACCAAATATACCTTGGATTGACTCACTGACAGGTAATGTATACAGAAAAGGACAAGCTTACCCTTCCGGAGCACCTGTTGTCACTATGTTATGTAGAGTTCACACTACCAATGCTTCAGTTTTGTGTTTGTGTTTTGTGTTGTATTTGTGGTGAACGTGTGTTTCATGGGTGTCTTGTATCTTTAGTGTTCTTGTGTTCTCGTTCTGCCTTGTCTCTTAATTTTGAATTATGTAATCTTTACTTTGGTCCTCCGGTATTCTACTGACGTTGTTTCAGACCAAAATAATGCAGAACTTTAAATGCAAATACTGCTGTAAATCATAAGCATATGCCACTCATGAATGTAATCATATATCAATAGAAATAATAAAATAGAGTTACCATAAATTAAAGTAATTTTTTAAAACTGTCTGTTTTGGTTTTTCGAATATAATGATTTTTTTCATTTCAGTTGCATTTACAAGCTGTACACATTACGAGGGTGAGAAGTATACAAAAGGCGATGTAATGAAATTTATCGACATTAAAACAGCAATTGGAATAAGCAACACAAATACGTTCAAGTCGACTGGAAAATTTACATGTGAAAAAGAAGGCTTGTATTTGATATCCGTAACATTAATGTCAGAAACAATTGACGCACAGTGTTACATATATAAGAATGACCAAAGTATTGGATGGGCGTTTACATCCAAAGACGGAACTTTTAACTCCGGGACAGGAGTTGCCGCGGTCTATTGTACAGAACGTGATGCGATATGGATTAAAGCTACAAGTTCATTTGTTGCACGCTATGACTGGTCATGCTTGACAATAATAAAATTTGAATAATTATGATCACTATGGTCATGAACAATGAAAAATGAAATCATGTTACTTTTTTAATTTGATGCAAGCAAATATGACATTTACATATTTGTTTTTTTTGTCACTGTTTTTTATTTATGCACTCAAATTTCAATTAAAAGTAAATACATTGATCCATTATTTCGGTCATATCTACAGCTTATTTTGCGAATTAAATGATTGAAGTATTTGGGATTCAATTTTGAGCATCCTTATTTATCAAAGTAAATAAGGTAGTTATCTTAATCATTTCCTTAAGAGCTATTTAATTTTTTATTGTTGTAGCCTTCGATGAATATAGCGGATGGAAAATGTGTTCACATGCATTTTTGTTTATTTTTGTCACACTTACTTCAGATTTTTTTCTCTTACAAAACATATGTAGATGAGCATTAATCATAGTTTCACATTAAACATATATCAAATGCAAACTTGTCTTCAATTAACGTTTACATGAGTAGTATATCGGGCGTCTATACACCCATAGATCCTATGTTAAGGTCTAGTTTTTGCTCCCGAATTGTGTGGACAACCGTGTCTTATGTCTTCCATCGTCAGGAAAAACGCAAAGGTAGATTGATAGTGGTGGGACGCAGTAGGGGGCACTGTTTTCAGTAATATCATTCCGATACCTTAAGCACAACCTAGGTCTTTGTGTGTTCTGCTATCATTGTCCCAATCTTTGTTTTATGTCGTTCCATTATTCTCTTTTTTTCCATTTTCTCATTACACTTTTTCGTATTTGTTCTCATCCTAAATGATCTGCCTTTGATTTGTTTTATCCCCGACCCCAATATTCAACCTTAACACTATTTGTTTCTTTCCTTAACCGAAATCTTGCCTTTTAACTGATTATCCGATCGTTACTCTGTACTTCCTATAATGTTTTTGTGATGCTTACTTAGCCCAAACGAAAATTTGCAAGTTGGTCATTTTTGAACGCTTGTTTTTCGAACATTTCTAATTGGAATGCACTGGCAAAAAAAAACAACATTGCAACAATATCTAATTATAAACCTGCAAACATATTTACCCCTATCTAGCATGATTCTGCACGTTGTTTAATACATATGTTCGGTTCATAAATATTTCCTTTTTTATAATGAGATTATACAGTCAAATTAGATGTGATTTCAAAGCGCAGACGTGCATTTTGGACTATAGAAACAATTATTAAACGTATGAGTAAGCTACATTTAACAGGAAAATGCAAAGTCAAATACAAATTTGAAGCATTTTCGCCCGTATCTGACGGGGGAATATTAATGCCATTAATTAATGATCAGGTGTCCCTTTCAAACAACTTACCCACAAAAAATCTGCAATCTTTCCAGAAATAAAAAACCATTTTACAGACTGTTAATTAACCTACTAATTCTCGCAAAAATGTTTTTTTAGGGAGCAACCATTTGATTTTTAGGGGGGTGGGGACTGGGAAGGAACATCTGATCATGGATATTTTTTTCGTGCAATCTTTAAGCCTTTATTTTTTTTCACTGGAAGCAATCCTGTTTTTTTTTCGGTCCATTCCAGAAATATAGCTTCATATATGACATCGTAGTTATTTCTTTTGAATTACAGCCTTCCCCTGTCCTGATATTTCTTTTTTATCAAATTTCCGTTCCCGATTTTTTTTTAATTCCTTCCCAGCCCCTACGCAAATCAAATGGTCGCTGATTACATACATATAGTTCTAATGTAAAATCGCAAATGTTTTATGAAAATCGTCCGGAAAATTGAAATTCACTTTGAAAATGCACCTTTAATAAACAAACTCTCCACCCAAGACACGATCGCTCTACCATTTTTGCTGTCTAGTTCATATAACTTTTGCATCTAAAAAATAATTAAGTCTCCCAAACGTAGTTTGGGGAGATTTATTGTTTTACTACCGTTTCTCATTATTAAGTCTCCCAAACGAAGTTTGGGAGACTTATTGTTTTTGTTGCGTTTCTTATTAAGTCTCCCAAACGAAGTTGGGAGACTTATTGTTTTTGTTGCGTTTCTTATTAAGTCTCCCAAACGAAGTTTGGGAGACTTATTGTTTTTTTTTGCGTTTCTTATTATTATTATTATTCTTCCATCTTTCTTTCTTCTCGTCGCAATGAACTTGTCCGAAGCAGATCTCATAAACCATTAGACCTAGAAGTTTCAAACTTGGCATACTATTGACCCCATGTATCTAGATGTGCAATCATCAAAAATTTTTCAAAAGGGGGTCCGTTAAGGGTACTTTGAGGGGCGTCAAAAAGGGGTGGGGTCGTCCTATAGTAACTGTATGGGAAAATGAAATTTTGAATGTTTTCACTGTATCTTTAAAACTGTTATACCTAGCTCTGTCAAAATTCATTGGAAGGTTGTGTGTGATGTAAGACAAAGATTTAAAGTATTGGGCATTTCAAAAAAATTATGGTTGCCATTGAAACAATACGAAAAAATTGAAATTTTGAGAAAATCGTATTTACTGTTGATAATTGTATTTTTATTACAGCTATATGTATTACTTAGATAAGGGGAACCCCTGCTCAATTTTTTTGAAACAGGGTATCAAATGGGTTTTAATGAATACTCTAGCATTTGGTTGCCATTGAAACCAAACCAGAAAGCTATAATTTTGAGAAAAACATGTTTTTTGTTCTATGTTATGTTTTGATTTCATCTATATGTATAAAGTAAATTATAAGGG
>MJUU01074137.1:0-40142 GCA_002080025.1 Modiolus philippinarum
CAACACATTTCCCCCAAAATTGTCAATTTTTTTGTCTATGTTGGGATGGATAAAAATAACCACCACACGCAAATTCTGCGTTGCATATAACAAAGTTGCATGAATACTATCATAATTTGGTATTTCAAATCCCAGTTGTCAGCTAAAACTCAATATTTTGTCCAAAATTTGATGAAAAATGAAAATTTTCAGCATTTCAGATTTGTGCAAAATTCACTTTTAAATCAGTATATGTGGCAAATCTGGAGGATTTATCTGCAGATATGCCAATTTATTGTCTTAACCGATACATATGTTATTTAAAAACACTGTTCAGAAAAATAAGGAGTGTTCAATTTGGCTCTAAATACTGAAAATCTTACCCCTACCCCAACAAAATTAAACTTAAAAATCTCCAAAATATGACCGCCTGTACATATAAATGAACAAAGCATACTAATGTTTTACTTTCTTTGCAAAAGATGCGTTTGATACATCATAATATGTAATTCTGACACCAATATATGGGTAAAATTGAATATTTTGGACGATTATCGTGAAAAAGGGGAATTTTCAGTATTTCAGAATTTTCCGAAATTCAAAGTTAAATCGCTGAATAACTGCCCATAAACCGGGCGCATGATCTTATTTTTGATATATGGGAGGCTCTGTGTGTTTTAATGTTTGAAAATGATATGTCATTGGACCTTTATACAATGTTTAAGCTTTTCAAGCTGAATAAAATGAAATAAATTTTGTTGATTATGTGTGGTAAGGGGTAATATGTTTGTAATTTTTGAGACTGTAGTTAGTCTAAAAGGCTTAAAAGCATACTTTCTAATTGCTTAGATATGATGAAACGATATTTAATCAACATTTTAAAGTTATATATCAATTTCATGAAGTAATGCATCTCAAAGTCAAAACAGCAGAAATTCTGAAAAACGGAAAATTCCCATTTTTCATACAATTTCGGACAGAAGAGGCGAAAAGAGACCTTTTGAAAAGTTTTAATGTACTTAAATAATCATCTGCATGTCAGTTTTAGTGAAATACACACCAGAATTCCCATTAAACATAATCTTTTTATCATTTAGAGCCTGAATATTTCAAATTTTCTCTAAATTTGTAGGGGGAGGGGTGCTAATTTTGACATTTATGAACCTATTATACGTCTGAAACTAAAATTTTTGCATACAATTTGTTGCTAACATATCATAAATTATTATTGCATCGGCAATTATTAAATATATATTCAGATTTTTACGACCCTTAAGTCAAAAAGTCGAAAATGTGAAAAATCTCAAATTCCGAAAAATTCCATTTTTCAAAAATTTTATACCGAAAATCAAAATTTTATGGACTTTAATGGTTTTATTTTGTAACATTGTATCACAACTGATAAGTTAGGCATAAAAACTAGATCAAATGACAATGGTTGTTTATCTGAAAGGAATTGACAGCCTAAAATCGAGATTTTCGCAATTTTTCGCAGGGGTAGGGGTAGATTTTTTGTATCCCCTGATCATAAAATGGGCGTAAAGTACCCAAACTTGTGTTCATTGTAAAGCATATTTAATTAGCTTTAATTTGATACCAAATTTCAGTACATATTACTTATCTGCAAAAAGTTATGGAGCTTAAAAGATGAAACTTATGTTAAAACGAAAATACAATAATTTTTCGGGTGTACTATAAAAGTGGCCCTATACTGTCTATGCGTGCAGGTTATGTTCGTGTTAACATGTTTTATTTTGAAGAGGGGGCATAGAAGGACTGAAAAAAACCGGTCTGGTTCGGAAGTGGGGGGATGCACGGAAAGTGTTTCCAGCCCACGGACTAAATCAAATATTTTTAAAATCCATTTAATTAAAATTTTTGTCCTAAACTAAACAAATTATTTTAATATGGTTGCTAGGTAGAATTCTAAATAATTAGTGTTCTTTGAGACTTGCAGGAAATTTACCAAACTTTCAATCTAATATTTTTGAAATCCGTTTGCTGAAAATGCTTGTCCTAATTGAAACAAATTCTAAAAGTCTGGTTGCTGAGTAGAATTTCAAAAAATAAGTGGTCTTTGAGACTTTCAGGAAATTTACCAAGCTTGGAATGGAATTTTAGAATTCTAATCAATCAAAATCTCATTTTCTATCAAACAATTGCTAAAAGACATAATTATATGCTCAAATTAAAAAAATATATGAGTCTTTGACATTTTCAGGAAATTTACCAAAGTTGGAACCGAAATCACAATTCCAAATGGTGGATGAAAGGATACGGAGTAAATGCACATGAGACAAAGTCTCTACAAATACATGGTAAAAACAAGCAAAGAAACATCGCTTTTATTGTTGTTTTTCATCTTGAAATCACCATGAGGCTTTCAAGAATGAGCTTTGCTCATACCTCATATTAAGTTCAAGACGGCTCCTAGCACCTTTGCTAATTGTCGAACAACACTACATCCATTTCTTTTCTGGTCATGGATGCGGGATTGTCAACAAACATAAATTCAACTGGCAAAGCGCTCTTACAATCACTGTCATCCGTTTCCCGACAAAAGCACTCGTGTGTTAAGCTAGTGGACGACTACAACATATAGATAAACACAGGGCACTCATCAAGTTGATTGTAAGAAAACTTGGCGTTATAAAATAGTGAGATGCGGGCACTTTAAACAGGTGGTCAGAATTACATTTCGAAATTACAAAAATAAATGCCAAAATTTGAAAGTATGATATTATTGTTAGTATATCCATATGAGAAAAGCTTATTGAAAATCTACAGACGATATGTAGCATTTCTGCATAAAGATTTTATCCTGAAATCCAAAAATGCGGGAGGAGTTTGTGTCACATGCCACATGTGTCGAAATCAACATCTTTGGGTCTTTGTCAAAATCAACATCTTGGGGCCTCTTATTTGCACCAAGATAAAGATAAAAAAATCCAAAAGTTTATTGCACATCTACAGACTATGCAACAATTCTACAATGAAATTAAATCCATAAATCCATATATTATGTAGGAGGCGTTTGTGTCACATGCCTCGTGTGTAAAAGTGACATCTTGGGGTCTCTTGGAGCACCAAAAGCAATATCAAAAATCCTAAAGCTTATTGCGCATCTACAGAATAAATGCAACAACTCTACAATAAAATTAAATCCATAAATCCAAAAATGTAGGAGGAGTTTGTGTCACATACCACATGTGTCAAAATCAACATCTTTGGGTCTTTGTCAAAATCAACATCTTGGGGCCTCTTGTTTGCACCAAGACAAAGATTAAAACAATCCGAAAGCTTATTGCGCATCTACGGACTATGCAACAATTCTACAATAAAATTAAATCCATATATCCATATATGTAGGAGGCGTTTGTGTCACATGCCTTGTGTGTAAAGGTGACAACTTGGGATCTCTTGTTTGCACCCAGAGCAATATCAAAAATCCTACAGCTTATTGCGCATCTACAGAATATATGCAACAATTCTACAATAAAATTAAATCCATAAATGTAGGAGGCGTTTGTGTCATATGCCTCGTGTGTAAAGGTGACAACTTGGGGTCTCGTGTTTGCACCAAGAGCAATATCAAAAAATCCTAAAGCTTATTGAGCATCTACAGAATATATGCAACAATTCTACAACAAAATTAAATCCATAAATCCATAAATGTAGGAGGAGTTTATGTCACATGTCACACGTGTAAAAGTGACATCTTGGGATCTTGGGATCTCTTGTTTGCATCAAAAATTCGTAAGCTAATTGCGCATCTGCAGAATATATGCGACAATTCTACAACAAAATTAAATCCCTCAATCCAAAATGTAGGAGTTCGAGTCACAAGAAAAGTGTGACGAACGGACGGACGGAGGGAGGATATAACAATATCCCCGATTTCTTTTTTCGAAAGTGCGGGGATAAGATGAATACTTATTATTACTATTAATATCGAGGACAAAGAAAATCCAATCAAGATTTTAGGATTCTTAAATTGATGAGCTCACTTTTGATATCTGTTCCAGTGACTAACGGCTTTCTGGAGGGTAAGTTTTATTTTATTTGTGTTATTCCTTTTTTTTCGTTACATTTGAATTGGCTGTATAGGCTTACTTAAGGAGGTTCGCTCCTCATGTTTTGGGATTTCTGTCAGATTTTCGGAAGTCTCCGGTTTTATCCATTTGAAAGCATTATCATTTTTTGCTCATTGACACCCTTATTTTGTTCCATAATTTCATTTTATACATCTTTGTGAGCATTCTGTATAAAATTCATCGAATTCTATTTATTCTGTCACATTCATTCATGGTCAAACCTTGCTAATGTTAATCCTATGAAAAAATCAGAGGAGTTCAGTTTCCCGCCAAATTTTCAATCACTTAAATCTCAAAAACGAGATCATCAACCTATATCATGATTATTTGAAATCCTATTTATTTTCAAATGGAGTAGCGAACCCCCTTAAGTACAAGGTAGCATAATATATCGATATTTAATTCAACTTTAAGATATGCAATTTATATTTTCGAATCAAAACTTTAAGGAGTGGGACCTGATTAGTCGACAGGCGTCTTGCTTGTCGTTGCAAAAATTATATCTTTTACCAGTGTTCAAAGTTAAGTTTGATAAAAAGTGAACTTCGCTGAACTTGTTCAATTTAAATACCATGACGTTTTCAGGAAAGTATAATTTCCTTTGATCTAACAATTAGTATAGGGCTACGTTTTTTCAAAACATTTTGAATGTTTTCTATAATAAAGATACAGAAACTTATCTTGAGTACAAATACAAGGCTACAATTAGAACGAAATTGTACAATTTTCGTAAAGTGATTCATCTTTCAAAATTACGTATTGTCTTTTCCTCTCCTTTCAAGATTGTGGTCATGGAGTTAGTAGTCTACCTGTGTTGGGTTTTATTTGCATGTTTTTATACTATAGGGAAACGGGACTGATAAAGGGGAGGTTTGGGTACCAATAATCCGGTTTAACCCTACCGCTGGTATTTGCTAGTGCCGGTACCAAGTCCGGCTGTCCCGAGTTCCTATCGTTGTCTGCGTTAAAAAAAAACTTTGTCTTTTGTCTTATACGTGTTTTTCTTGTGTAGTTCCCTTGCAAATTGTTGCATGTAATTATAATTTTCAGCCATTGTAGGCGTTTCCTGTTATCCATTTTTTAACATTCAGTAAATATTGGTTGAATTCGCTTCAGTGCTTTTTGAGGTGACTATCGAAACAGTAGAGTTAATGAAGGACGAACGAAGGCCGCAAAGTGATGGCAGTAGTTAACACTGACCATTTGGGTCGAATGAACTATGCAAGTCTTAAAATGAATATCAGACTCAGCTATTATGCATGTTTGTACTGATTAGACGACGTCAGAGTTAACTTTATCAAACCTACAATTATTTTTAAGAGGAAATACAACCATTTTGATACCATGGAGGTAATTACAAAATTTACCGAACAGAATTGTCAAGAGCCAAAGTACTAAAGGCAAAAAGACAAATCATGTAGAAATCACCGGAATATTATCGACAGCAATGGTCCAGTACAGGCATTTCAATAGAAATGGTGGGTAAAACCGGTTTTATGTTGCCATTATCCTTGGATTGTTCGTTTTAGACTGACGGATCGGTTCTCATTTACATAAGGACGCGAAACTCCCCCCCCCCCTTTCTTGGGGTGGTGTCCGGTAGCAACACAACATCAAATTGCTAATGAAAGGTAGTAGACAATTAATAACTAATAACAAAATACCGAAGTTACTGTGAAAATATTTTCTGCATATGCGCATTTCGACAACTTATGTCTGTTCAGTGCAGATAAAATCTAAACGTTTGGAAGACCATCAACTCAAAGATGTTTAAAAACTGACAGTGAACAAATAACTAATATGATCTAAATGTGAAGCCAAAATCAGCCCAGGACAGAGCTTTGCATGAGGGAGATACTCCTTAGTTTTCAACAAAATTTACAAAAATTTAGATATTGCAAGGTTCCAAATAGAATCGGTTTTCGGGTCAGCACCGAAGTACTGACTACTGGGCTGGTGAATACTCTCAATATTAAGTAAAAAAAGAATCTTGAATCAGATTTCGGACCAAAACTTAAAATTTTTGGACAAAGGACTTACATCTATTGAATAACTTTTTCAAAGATCGCACGAGACAGAATTTTTTGAAACTTCGATTAATAAGGCGGTCACGCAGATAACTATGTCTAGTGATAAAGTCTGTATAATATGTGCTATTTCTAATGAATCAGCTATGAAACATATAATCCGTAAGCAAAAGCTGGAATATAAATCGATGTCATTTAATGGGTGGAAGCCAAGACATTTAATATGAATTGAAATTTAAAGATTTTATAACACTAAATTCAGAAATTCAATTTTACAAGGATATCTAACAAGATGCGTTTTCTTTTAAATTTTATAAACATTTTTATGTCGTTAAAAATCTTTGTTTTTTCACGAAAGAAAATTCAAAAGTTAAATTGGAGCACAATATGATTTAAACTAAAATTGTGGCCATGAACTTTGAAACGTTTATCAACGACTTTTTAATGTATGAAATCAAGTCTGATAATAACAAATTGATATACAGTAAAACCTGCTGGAGATACCACCTGTATTAAGAGACAAACCTGTTTTAAGAGATCACTTAAAATTTACACTTCATATCAAAATTGTTTGAAATTGACCTATATTAGAGACCAACTGTCTTAAAAGACCACTTTTTCCGTCTCCCACGAGTGGTCACTTAAAACAGGTTTCACTGAATAATGCGTAATTGTGATCTACCACATAACGATTCTGGTAGTGTGATGTAAAATAAGGCGCGATCGTTTAGCTTTTTTCGTATTATCCGTATCTTTCGTACCTGTGAAAATATCGCTTTTTTAAATTCAAATAATTCTAGAGTAAAAGGGATCTTTTTTTTATTTTCTAGAAATGAATATCACGGGAAACAATCTCATTTTTGAGGAATTAACAAATGCTAGAATGATTTAAATTATGTTGAGAAATATGAATAGGAACTAGGATAATTTGTCAGTACAATTATGTCCTTAGCTAGCTGTCATTGTCCGGACAGTACCTGTGTGTATTGTCTTCATGTTTTATGTACTTCATTGTAGGGGTACTCGTCTTGATAAGTTGGACTTTTTTTCTAGTTTGATTTTTATTGTGAGTCTTTTTGTGTATTTATTTTTAGCCATTCACCACACATGGGGGAGGGTTTGGATCCAAGAAAACGAGTTTAANGTTTTGTGGGCATGTGGTGTCTTTGGTCTTCCGTCTTTTGGTGTTCTTGCTTTTGCCTTGTCTCTGGACTTTGATTTGTGTAATATTGTGCTTTGTTCCTTCGGTATTCTACTGCCGTTGTTTTGTCAGTACAATTATGTCCTTAGCTAGCTGTCAGTAACTGCGAGCATTTGTCCGGAAATTACCTGTATGTATTGTCTTCATGTTTTATGTATTTCATTGTAGGGGTACTCGTCTTGATAAGTTGGACTTTTTTCTAGTTTGATTTTTACTGTGAGTCTTTTTGTGTATTTATTTTTAGCCATTCACCACACATAGGGGGATAATTGGATCCAAGAAAACGAGTTTAACCCCACCGCAATTTTGCGTCTGTCCTAAGTCAGGAATATGTTGGTCATTGGCTTGTCCTTGTCTTCTTATAAAATTTTAGTTTCTTGATATTAGGGTTATTGGATGTGGTTTGTTTCCATTGATTTATTCACGTTTTCTACCTTTTCGGGGCTATTTGGGGCTTACTATATGGTGTGAGGTTCCTCACTGTGTTGAAGACCATATGGTGACCCCTAGATGTTTTGCTTTGGGTCGTTTTAACCTAGATATGGGATGTTGTCTCCTTGACATTTACCCCATTTCCTTTCTTTTTCAAATAAATACAAAAGTTGCTTAAAAAACCGGTAATTTCGTTATGCTGTACACGTGTTTCAAGGAGTAACCTCTTATTAGCAGCATTAAAAT
This sequence comes from Modiolus philippinarum, assembly GCA_002080025.1. Lineage (NCBI taxonomy): Eukaryota > Metazoa > Mollusca > Bivalvia > Mytilida > Modiolidae > Modiolus > Modiolus philippinarum. Next base: position 7,980 of record MJUU01074137.1, read on the forward strand.
CAAATAAAAGGCAAAGAAACCCATAATACAAATATAGTCGAAAAAGAAGTTCTCAATACCAAAAAAAAAATAGAAATAGGAAGCCAAAGTACCAAGGACATCCACTGAGTGAAGCCTTGGTATTTTTAAGGACAGTATGCTGGTATCATCTGTCGTTTTAGAAATTATATTTCTCTTATCTCTAGAAAATTTAACGAACGCTTGACCGATGTAATAAAATAATTCCCAGGACTAGAGAGAGAAAAACACTCGCGTGCCATTTTCCGCTTTTTCTATTCGGACATAATCCTCTGTGTTTAAAATTATGTCATTCGAGAAAAATTTTCTACAACTTAAACATTTGAATAATGCAATTTATCACACCTTGATAAATAAATTTTAAATGTTTAAAAACTAGGCATGACTCGTTTTTAAACATTTGCAACATTTATGAAACTCGATATCAAAAATTCCATATGAAAATAAGTCTCTACAAATACATGGTTATAACAAGGAATCTTGAAGAAGACATTATGTATATTTTTTGTTCATATAAATCCACTACAATTTTTCGTATTCCATTTTTTGTAATAATAACAGTGTGCAGCTTATACTTTTTAGAATGATTGCACTTTAATTGGAGGTAAAAATGAAGAACAAATGGCACCTTGAAGTAACCATGATGTCTTTTTTTGTTTATATAAATCCACTACAACTTGTCGTATCCCAATTTTTAATAAAAAGAGGGAGCAGCTTTCTAGCTTTCTAGAATGATTGCACGTTAATTGGAGATAAAATGCCATTTTTCTGATAACAAAATCAAAATGCCGATTTCAATAAGCCTCTACACAGATATAATTACATGATTTTAATTCAACTCTTTCTTTCATGTGAATGTTATTTTTTTAGGATATTTCCATAGTTATTGTAATAATTTTAATCTTATTTAAAGTTGAAATTTAGAGCTATATGTAATTTCCACCTTTCGTGAACCTTTTCTTTTTGGTACATGTACAAAGTATGTCATATGATATGGTACATTGTACATGCATCTTATAGATTTAGATTATATTCTTTGGACGGCAACATTCGAATTTAATCTTCCTTAGACAAAACCAAACAGTAGACTTTGAAAAATTTACATTTTGTGTTCTAATTAATCTAGGCTTTTTAGAAACTAGTCAATAATAAAAGTTCATAGACAATCGAACACCAAACCAGCAAATCGAATAAGATAATAAAAGGTTCAAAAGTAAGTGAGAACGCAACCGTCAGTCTATAACGAACAATCCAAGGACAATGGGTTATGGACAATCCAGTATATGACAATATAGCGAAAACACAAAAGAAGACAAGGAAACAAAGCTTGATAGTCTTGATATGAAACTACAAAGATATATGCAGATTAAGTAATTGCTTGACACTCAAATTATTTCCAGACCTTCTAGGTTATTTGGTTCTGATGTAGCACGAGTGACATTATACTGCCAATCATGTTACTATAACAACTGTATAAAAAGCACGTTCATGACGTTGACGCTAGTTGTAAAGTTGCAATCAACCTTTGAAATTTTGAACTAGTGAAAATATTTTGTTTCTTATCACGGCTGGGAAACTCGATGTTCTCAACCAAAAAACCAGCGTCCGGAAATCCGTGATTTATACTAAGTAAGTGTAGTTCGATAAATCAAAAAATGTCACTACATGTAAAATTTTAAAATTAAATTTAATAAATCAAAAACTCTTTTGTTTTTTCGAAAAACAATGATAAATAAGTTTTTTCTTTTTGTCCAGATTTTCGAGAATCGCCCCGAAGCGGCTGTCTACAATAAACATGATTTCTGTTTTAAAACGGAGACTTTTATAATGTTTTAGGTATATCTTAGATCTTTGACCAGTTTAACATGGAGTGACAATCCACAGGATCTGTCACTTTGTATTAATTAACTTCCTGGTAGTAAAATTCAGTTGGGACCATCGAGTTTCCCAGCCGTGCTTATTTAGTTTTCCAGTTAGGAATGTTTTCCGTTGTCACAAGTTGCTGAATATTTAAGGAGTTCACAAAATGTAGAACACATGTAATGTTAAACAATTGTTGAACTTTTAATTATGTGATCTTGAATACGGCCGAAAAATGTTGGCAAGTTAAAGCAAATCGACATTTAAACGAATTCTTTCAATTTTATCATATCCAATAGATCTTGTTAAGTTGAAAGAAAACTTTAATGTTTTAAACTAACAAAAGACCAGTAGACACTATTATCCAAGTTAACATTGTTTGATCTACTTGGTGTTTTGTGTGTGTGTGTGTGTAGAGTGTCAAATGCATAAAAATAATAACTATAAAAGATTTTAAACAACAGATACATCAAAAGTCCCATGACTGGATTTATATCAAAGTTACAATTAATTAGATAAAAACAAATGCAAGATTTGGATTTGGAATGTTTCCAATTGCTATTTTGCAAAGCATTTCCTAGCTCTATAAATACCTTCATTATATGAAGTGAGGCTTAATCGATACTTTTTGCACTATTTGTGTACAGACCCTTTGTCTCATGTGTATTTACGCCATATCCTGTCATTGTTCATGCACAATAATTTTCCAAACAACATAAAACTTAATATCACAACATAGTACCGAAGTTGCTGTTAATTTGGATTCTGCATATGCGCATTCAGCCAACTTATGTCTCTTCAGTGCAGATTAAATCAAAATATTGGAAATACATATACCAAAATATGTGTAAAGACTGATAGAGATCAAATTAGCAATAAAATCTAAATAGAAAAGCCAAAATCAGCTAAGGATAGAGCTTTACAAGAGGGAGATACTCCCTAGTTTGAAGAAAATTTTGTTAAATTTAGATATTGAACTGGCCACTGCATTGTTGAATAACCCCGAGGACAAACAGTCTACCAGCAGAGGCATCAGCCTCTGTATGAGGACATATCACAACTCATATATCATAAAATAGTAACTCGTATATGTCACTGAACAACACTAGCCAAAAACATTGCTGAAATCTCAAAATGTTTAATTGGAGTTGAAATTTTACTACAAAATGCTTAAACGCAGGAATCTACTAAAATATCGCAAGAATCGGCTGTGAACATATAAGAATTTAAAATATGTACACCAACTATGTGATCAATCAGCATAGGGAGTTTTGGATATATACATGTACATATATAAAGGTCTATGGTAGGAACCCAACGGGGTTAGAATTAGAGACATGAATATCGACATTGCATTCCCACCGAGGGATTTGGCTGCTCTTCGAATGCACAGATATTACAGACAGATTACATTTCTCCTGCCATCTCTGTGTGAGTAAAAAGGAATGTAAAATATAAAGAACAACAAATTTATTTTGACTCGTAATAAGAGACTTAAGTATATTAATTAACCGAAATTTGAACATGGAAGTGGTGGTCCAGTGGTAGCGTACTAGACTTTTAAACCCGTAGAACCTTGTCAGAGGGGGTTCGAATCCCACTGAAATCAACAAAAATTTAATATTTAATATTGAAATTGATAAAAACAGATGAAAAATTCATCACAAGCCGATGGTTTAAGCCAAAATGATTATTTTCATTGTAATATTTTTTTCAATCAAGTACCCAAAATTGCAGTTAATATATCTTCTGCATATGGCCATTTCAACAACAATATGTCTCATCAGTGCAGATTATATCAAAACAATTGGAAAACCGAATAAAAAACGAAAGATTTCTAAGTGTCATTTCAAAAAATTGAAATAGCCCACATTTTGATGGGGCGCTCAGCATAAATCGATCCATAACATACCGTAACAACGAAGCACAAATAAGATGTTGGGTTTTCATCGGTACTCACTCTAATTCTTATTTTAAAGCAAAACAAGTCCCATGGATTCTCTTAAACAAAGTGAAAGAGAATGCAAACTGTTAGTTAAATGAATAAATAAGCTGTCTATAAATCTAGTCAACGTGGAAACTTGCCCATCTCCCCGGATTTGCAAATATTTACGCTAATGCAGGGCCTAAAAATTTAAATATAAAGGTCTATGGTAGGAACCCAACGGGATTAGAATTAGAGACATGAATATCGACATTGCCTTCCCACCGAGGGATTTGGCTGCTCTTCGAATGCACAGATATTACAGACAGATTACACTTATATATATAAGATTTTCTGAAAAATTCTACAAAAAAGAATGTCGGAATTAATTGATTACTGAGTATGCTTTTGATTCCTGTTTGACCAATCCCTCCTTTTTCCGTATTCAAATTTTATTATGGGTAACATTTTTTTATATAATAACAATAATTCCATTATTTTTGGGTGTCTTTTTGAAAAATAAAACATGTAATGACAGTTGAGAAAATAAAATAAAAACATGAAAATATATACTAGTCTCTATGGTAAATCATATACTGCGCGGACGAGTATATTTTATGAATCAAAACCAATATTTTTTTGTTTATGCCCTCCAATACATCGTTTCTGAACAAATTTGCTTCTGATGAGATGATAGAATTTTGAAAAGTTAACGGATGGACACAATCGTCGTTTGTGATTGTCGTGTAGCTTAATGCAATCGAAACTCTGCACGCTGCTGTTAACAACCACTGACCTTTGAGTGCCGAAACGGGGCGCGTCAGCCATCTTTGGCAGCCCTTACCAAAATACACGCTGCACTTACCAATTCGATTGGACCCCCTTTTTAAAGTGACAATAAATGGAAAAAGGTTCTTTTTATTCTTCGTCATGAGTGATCAGAAAAGTTTCATATGGATATATTTATATACCAAAGACTGCAGTAGTCGATTGTTCCCTTTTTCCAATCATGAGACATGGAAAGCGAAGATTGATCCAAACTCAGCTACATATTGTGATACGTTTTTGTTGCCAAATAGATGTTACTTAACCATCGCAAAATAACCTTACATATCAGTGTTCAAAGTAAAGGTCGATTAGAAACTATCACCGTTGTCTAATACGGGACTTTTGAGTCGCGTTCAGTCCGGAAACAAATCTACTATTATGCAAAAAAATCAAAACATCAATACAGTGAGATTGAATCACTTATTAATTAACACTGTTGAGCTGAGGAAAATTTATATTTAATCTAATTTATAGCGCTTCATGTTGAAGTTTAAAATTTAGTTAAATACTTGCAATATAGAACAAATTATAAGTACACTTCAATTTCATAAATAGTATTTTTAGGTGGTATTTGTTTATATTCAATAGCTCTGGTATCCAATTATCCTTCTAACTGGTATATGAGGAGACGGTTTTGCCTTCAATTACAAGAGAGTTCCCATCTCGAAAATCCCGTATCAAAATACCATTAATGTATCATACCACCATTGATTTTTTCCCTATTTGTCTTTGTTAAATTTCTGAGAACCATAGCACATTTACTGTCGTTTCAAATAAATCGAAACTTCTTACCTAATTAATTACACAACAAAAATTTTGATGACAACTTTCACTTGATATAAGAAAATGCACTCCACCGGAAGAATACTACTTTCATTAGCCCATTTCCTTTCTTTTTCATACTAGCAAAAATCAACTTTCACTTTCACTGGTCATATCATTGTTTTTACCAATAACAAATTTATTACAACTGATAGGAATAAAAAAAAAAAGATTTTTGGGGGTACCTAAGATGTTCAGCTTTCAAAACAGTATGCTGGTTAATTACATCGAATACAAAGCTATTTCAATCATCCCATAGAAATATCCATACTCCATTGATAAAGTACTATTTTAACATGCAACCCTGGCTGAAGTTTGGGGAAACTATAATTTGTTTTGACCTAATATTTACTTTATAGACTAAACGCTATTGAAAAAAATAAATATATTTTCTAAAATCCTTTCATTATTTTCTAATTGATACATGTAGTTGAACATTGAAATTTACTCTTGAGTTGAAAAAAACTAAAGAAAAGTCAAGATTAAGAAGTAACAACATTACCTTCATATTTGTACTCATTGAATACGAAATTGCCAAAACGGTACTCTTTTTACATCAAAGTACCTATATCGCAATTAACTCTTAGTGAGAAAATGTGTGTTTACAAAACCTGGATAACAGTAAACACCTACAATGGCTGGGAACTACAATCACATGTCACAATTTACAAGCGTTCTTCACAAGAAAAAAAATAATGAAAACAAGAGACAAACAAAAATAACGATAGGAACTTGGAGTAGCTGGACTTGGTACCGGCACTTGCAAAAAGCCAGTGGTAGGGTTAAACCGGTTTATTGGTACCCAAACCTCCCCTTTCTCTATCCTGTTTCCCTATAGTATAATAAAACAACGGCAGTAGAATACCGAAGGAACAAAGCACAAGATTAAACAAATCAAAGTCCAGAGACAAGGCAAAAGCAAGAACGCCAGAAGACGGAAGACCAAAGACACCACATGCCCACAAAACACACGAACATTACATATAGAACACAAAAAACTAAAGCTCTAACAGTATGAACTCTCAATAAACAAGATTGACATCAGGCGCTCCGGAAGGGTAAGCATGTCCTACTCTGTATACAGCACCCGTCACACTGTCAGTGGGTCAATCAAGGTTAAATTCAAAACCGGTAATGTCAAATCCGGGAAGACGTGAATCTAGCTGAAAATGTCAGTTTTTATTTGTGACACTGACATTTCATATCTATCTATGAAGTGGTGACGGCCATAGAATTTCTGAAGGGAAGAAAGTAACAACGGCTGATCATATCCCTGACTCAGCAGTTTTTGTGACAGTGCTTTTGCTCTTTCCATGAAGTCACTGTATGTACTGCACGCTCTACAGTAACGAATTAATTGTGAAATATATACTCCATATCCTGGGGATGTAGGTATATTGCTGCAGAGAAAGGGAAAGTTCACAAATGGAAAGTCAAAATCATTACGTTTGTCATATTATCTAGATTTCAGACGTCCGTGTTCGTCAATTTATAACAAAAGGTCAAGGTATGAAGCAGAATCGGATGTATCGGTTGTCTCTTTAATTTCAAGTTGACTGGGGTAGATGCGATGTAAATATTCTTTAAATCTTGGGTTATTAAGAGTAAGAACATCGTCTGTATATCTGAAGCTGAAATTAAAAGTCTGGGCTAGTTGTTTTTGTTTCTGTTGAATCAGCCCTTGTAAAAACTTCGCTTCATACGTAAAAAGGAAAAGGTCAGCTAAAAGTGGCGCACAATTTGTTCCCATAGGAATCCCTATTGTCTGTTGAAAAACACGGCCTCCACATTCAACAAAAATGTTGTCGATCAAAAATTCAAGCATCTTAATCACGTCATTTTCACTGTTTGACTCAGTGTGGTTCTTAACAAAATATGTTTTATTTTTTCCTATTACCAGATAGGAATACCTGCGTTCTCCGTTTTTGGTACAGAAACATTGATGTATCAGATCGGAAATTACTGTTTTAAGTTTATTATGGGGAAGAGTTGTATAAAGGGTAGAAAAATCAAAAGTTTGAATGCTATTGCAGTATGCGAGACTGTTTGAGGAGAGCTGTTCAAGGAGATCTTTGGAATTTTTAAGAATCCACATCTGTTTCGCGCCGCTCATGGAATAGGCTTTTTCGCAGTAGCTTTTTAGACCATCTCTAACTGCAGTCAGTAAAGAGGTAAGGAGTTTGGATAGGGGTTTAGTGGTACATCTGGCAGATCTCTGTTTGTAGGGATTCTTGTGAAGCTTAGGCACCTAGTAAATATAAGGGAGATAACTGTTATTCTCATCAACTTTGATACCGAATGATGCTAACACAGAAGTGTGATTTGTGATTATCTCGTCCCTTGATAATGTTGTTGGGGAATGAGTAGGATTGCAAGATGAAGTGTCAATACCCATCTCCTTAACAAGACAGTCTAAATAGTGTTTCTTGCATACAAATAAACATGCGAATAAAACCAAATACAGGTGGACTTCTAACTCAATGACCACTATCTTGGAAAAGAAAAGCATATGACAAAACGTAATTTAGAAAGATGGGTCAGGGGGTGCTCGCCGCTAAACTGCCGGCTAGCTCAAGGAATCTAGTATGCTGGTAAAATACTGTCGCACTACGGAAAAAAATCAAACTCAAAACTCCCCGAAGGGTTTGATAAAGAGTGGTCATGTATTTCAGTGGACTTCGGCAGTATTATTGAGAAGCCATATGTATATATGTAAAGTCTTCAGGTCACTGGAATCCAAAACCAATTTAACGGATTTGTTCAGAATATCTCGCCGATATCAACTATTACGTAAAGAATGTAAGTTACGTCCCAGTTTTTTTTTCTGGATTATTTATCAGTTTCTTACATTTTAAACAACATTTCCATAAAATCGAGGATGAGAAATGCCTTTGTAATTAGCTGTTTGGGAGTCACGTCATATTTAGATATCAATAATTATATGAGATCTGTAACCTTGTTGTAAAAGTCGTCAAGGGTAGAACAAATGCGAGTAACTCGCACAAGTTGAGATATATGTACCCCGTAGGATGGAGCTAGGGGAACGTCGCCGTCAGGAAAGGGAATATTAGTAATAGTAAAATCAAAATCACCCCTTTTACCATAAATTTTAGTGTTTATTTTACCAGAGTCAATGATGATACTTAGAGCCAGAAAATGGTAGTATTTAGAATCATTATTGGTTGTATTAAGTTTCCATTGTTGTGGGTAAATGATGTCGACATAAGCTAAAAACTTGGGAATGTCAATAATGAGGATATCGTCAATGTACCTGCTATTAACATTGAAAATAGAAATAAGTTTATCGCTGTTTGGTACAGTTCCATTTTGTAGTTGTTTTTTTTTTCATGAAGTCCCGTTTGTAACAGAACAGAAAAAACATCTGCAATGAGAGGTGCACAATTAGCACCCATGGGATTCCAATGACCTGATGATAAACAATGGTGCCAAAACGAACATAAATGTTGTATAGCAAGAGATTCAGCGCCTTATTCATATTATCATATGTCCAGAAGCAAAAATTGTTGTGAGTAATATTGGAGAAGAATCCTTGCTTTTTGTTACAGAAAATAACCCAAAAAATGGCAGTCTGGAACAAGTCTATCCCCCTTCAAGAGACTCTTTCCTTCAAGATATACGTAAAACCTTCTATCTCGAACGTCCCGTATAAAATGTTTACTTGTGACATTGTTTTCTGTTGGACAGTAAACATAAAATAATATTTTAATGCCATTTTTATACCATTTATGTGGGCGAATATTTAACGATTAGAGCAAAAATATATCTAAATATCAAAATCTTTAATCCAATGCTTCAAGGATATCGCATAAAATACTTTCTCTTTAAAAACTGTTCAAAAATACATTATGCTAAAAAAATCATTTTTCTTTTACAGTCAAAATATTTACAAGCTGCTTCTGATGACAGAAATTTCAAAGATAATATTAGTAAAGATTTAATTGGTTGCCATTAAGATTTGAATTTTCAGTAACGATTTTATAATGTCTGAAAATAGACCTAATATCAATATGAATTGAGGTATGCTTTTATTGTTATTATATGTTTTAATGATCAATCAAATAACATTTGGGTAGTCTGAGGTAAAAAACAAGATATTCTTGTATTTTACCTTACCATATTTTGCCCTTTCATTGACAGCTTTGAGAGTTTCGCGTTTTTGATGTTTAAAATTATTTGGTCAAACTTTAACTTCTTTGATTTTCGTATAATTGTCTATCGCAAAAAAAAATTATTTTAAGGAATAAAATGTGTTTCACTCTAGGGGCGAGAATGTGTATTCACAGCGAACATTCTTCTATTTCGAATTTGGTACAGTTAGCAAGATTTGTATTTTTATGCCAGAAGTGTATTGATTAAGTTACATGTTACATTCTAGACCAAACTTCAAGTTATAATAGACAATGATTGATTTTTTTTTGCAAGTAAAAGATAATTAGATACTTTGTTGACTGCTCGTAATAAAACAGCTAATACTGTCTGAATTTTTTGTCATGATCAAAAATCACCTTTGTTTATATTACAAACCTAGTGACAAACTTCAAGCAACCATCAGTTAATTTAAAAAATAAATAATGATCTGTAAAAAAGTTATGCTTCTATGGGTTAAAATGTTTATGTTATCCTAATTTCAATACGTTCGTCCTTGATGGTTAGTTTGAACATTGTTTTGCATCCGACTCCCTTTTCACCGTATTTGCAATCGTACCTGGTTGTGCTTTGAAAATGGGGGTCATAACAAAATCACCAAACAGAATTGTCAAGAACCGAAATCCAAAGGGTAGTAAGACAAAGCAGGCACAAAACCACAGGAAAAATTGTCATCTGCAATGGACCGATTCAGAAATGCAACGGCATTATGGGATTGTCATTCTTCTTAACGTTCTTGATTGGTCCATACGTATTTTATGAGTACGCTGAGTTTGAGCAACGTCATTTACGAGGACGGAAGTTGAATTTCTTAATCGCTCCATAGTCCTGACTCAATATTCAGTATTACATGATTCTAGTAATACATAACAGTTAAAGCTCTGACAGCATTCATTATTTATAGTTAGGACCATTGTCCGGATGACAATTTTTCCGATGGTTCTTGCTTTTGGGTTTTTTTATTTCCTATTAGTCTTTGTTAAATTTCTGAGAACCATAGCACATTTACTGTCGTTCAAATAAATCGAAACTTCTTACCTAATTAATTACACAACAAAAATTTTGATGACAACTTTCACTTGATATGAGAAAATGCACTGCACCGGAAGAATACTACTTTCATTACCCCATTTCCTTTCTTTTTCATACTAGCAAAAAATCAACTTTCACTTTCACTGCCAACCCGTGAAATGGTCATGTCATTGTTTTTACCAATAACAAATTTATTACAACTAATAGGAATGAAATAAAGATTTTTGGGGTACCTAAGAAATTCAGCTTTCAAAATAGTATGCTGGTTAATTACATTGAATACAAAGCTATTTCAATCATCCCATAGAAATATCCATACTCCATTGATAAAGTACTATTTTAACATGCAACCCTGGCTGAAGTTTTGGGGAAACTATAATTTGTCTTGACCTAATATTTACTTAATTGACTACACGCTATTGAAAAAAATAAATATATTTTCTAAAATTCTTTCATTATTTTCTAATTGATACATGTAGTTGAACATTGAAATTTACTCTTCTTCTTTAGTTGAAAAAAACTAAAGAAGAGTCAAGATTAAGAAGTAACAACATTACCTTCATATTTGTACTCATTGAATACGAAATTGCCAAAACGGTACTCTTTTTACATCAAAGTGCCCATATCGCAATTAACTCTTAGTGAGAAAATGTGTGTTTACAAAAACTGGATAACAGTAAACACCTACAATGGCCGGGACCTACAATCACATTTCACAATTTACAAGCGATCTTCACAAGAAAAAAAGTAATGAAAACAAGAGACAAACAAAAATAACGATAGGAACTTGGAGTAGCCGGACTTGGTACCGGCACTAGCAAAAAGCCAGTGGTAGGTTTAAACCGATTTATGGGTACCCAAACCTCCCCTTTGTCTATCCTGTTTCCCTATAGTATAATAAAACAACGGCAGTAGAATACCGAAGGAACAAAGCACAAGATTAGTAATAGTAAAATCAAAATCACCCCTTTTACCATAAATTTTAGTGTTTATTTTACCAGAGTCAATGATGATACTTAGACCCAGAAAATGGTAGTATTTAGAATCATTATTGGTTGTATTAAGTTTCCATTGTTGTGGGTAAATGATGTCGACATAAGCTAAAAACTTGGGAATGTCAATAATGAGGATATCGTCAATGTACCTGCTATTAACATTGAAAATAGAAATAAGTTTATCGCTGTTTGGTACAGTTCCATTTTGTAGTTGTTTTTTTTTTTTTTTTCATGAAGTCCCGTTTGTAACAGAACAGAAAAACATCTGCAATGAGAGATGCACAATTAGTACCCATGGGATTCCAATGACCTGATGATAAACAATGGTGCCAAAACGAACATAAATGTTGTCTAGCAAGAGATTCAGTGCCTTATTCATATCATCATATGTCCAGAAGCAATAATTGTTGTGTGTTTACAAAAACTGGATAACAGTAAACACCTACAATGGCCGGGAACTACAATCACATTTCACAATTTACAAGCGATCTTCACAAGAAAAAAAGTAATGAAAACAAGAGACAAACAAAAATAACGATAGGAACTTGGAGTAGCCGGACTTGGTACCGGCACTAGCAAAAAGCCAGTGGTAGGTTTAAACCGGTTTATGGGTACCCAAACCTCCCCACAAGATTACAAAAATCAAAGTCCAGAGACAAGGCAAAAGCAAGAACACCAGAAGACGGAAGACCAAAGACACCACATGCCCACAAAACACACGAACATTACATATACAACACAAAAAACTAAAGCACTAACAGTGTGAACTCTCAATAAACCAGAGTGACATCAGGTGCTCCGGAAGGGTAAGCATGTCCTGCTCTGTATACAGCAGCCGTCCCACTGTCAGTTGGTCAATCCAGGGTAAAGTGAAAACCTGTAATGTCAAATCCGGGAAGACGTGAATCTAGCTGAATATGACAGTTTTTATTTGTGACACTGACATTTCATATCTATCTATGATGTCGTGGTGACGGCCATAAAATTTCTGAAGGGACGAAAGTAACAACGGCTGAACATATCCTTGACTCAGCAGTTTTTGTGACAGTGCTTTTGCTCTTTCCACAAAGTCACTGTATGTACTGCACGCTCTACAGTAACGAATTAATTGTGAAATATATACTCCATATGCTGGAGATTACAAAAACAGGAAAACAGCAAACACCTACAATGCCTAGATGTAGGTATATTGCTGCAGAGAAAGGGAAAGTTCACAACTGGAAAGTCAAAATCATCACTTTTGTCTTATAATCTAGATTTCAGACGTCCGTGTTCGTCAATGTATAACATAAGGTCAAGGTATGAAGCAGAATCGGGTGTATCGGTTGTCTCTTTAATTTCAAGTTGACTGGGGTAGATGCGATGTAAATATTCTTTAAATCTTGGGTTATTAAGAGAAAGTACATCGTCTATATATCTGAAGCTGAAATTAAAAGTCTGGGCTAGTTGTTTTTGTTTCTGTTGTATCAGCCCTTGTAAAAACTTCGCTTCATACGAAGAAAGGAAAAGGTCAGCTTAAAGTGGCGCACAATTTGTTCCCATAGGAATCCCTATTGTCTGTTGAAATAACTTAATACCGAAGTTACTGTGAATTTATTTTCTGCATATGAGCATTTCGACAACTTATGTCTTAGTGTAGATAAAATCTAAACGTTTGGAAGACCATAGACTCAAAAATGTTTAAAAACTGATAGAGAACAAATAACCAATACGATCTAAATGTAAAGCCAATATCAGCTAAGGACAGAGCTTTGCATGACATGAGGGAGATACACCTTAGTTTTTAACAAAATTTACAAAAATTTAGATATTGTAAGTTTCAAAATAGAATCTGCTTTCGTGTCAGCACCGAAGTACTGACTACTGGGCTGCTGAATACTCTCGGGGACTAACAGTCCACCAGCAGTTGCATGGACCCAGTGGTTCCAAATAACTTAATACCGAAGTTACTGGGAATTTATTTTCTGCATATGCGCATTTCGACAACTTATGTCTCTTCAGTGCAGATAAAATCTAAACGTTTGAAAAACACGGCCTCCACATTCAACAAAAATGTTGTCGATCAAAAATTCAAGCATCTTAATCACGTCATTTTCACTGTATTTCTTGTTGACTCAGTGTGGATCTTAACAAAATAGGTTTTATCTTTTCCTATTACCAGATAGGAATACCTGCGTTCTCCGTTTTTGGCACAGAAACATTGATGTATCAGATCGGAAATTACTGTTTTAAGTTTATTATGGAGAAGAGTTGTATAAAGGGTAGAAAAATCAAAAGTTTGAATGCTATTGCAGTATGCGAGACTGTTTGAGGAGAGCTGTTCAAGGAGATCTTTGGAATTTTTAAGAATCCACATCTGATTCTCGCCGCTCGTGGAATAGGCCTTTTCGCAGTAGCTTTTTAGACCATCTCTAACTGCAGTCAGTAAAGTGGTAAGGTGTTTGGATAGGGGCTTAGTGGTACATCTGGCAGATCCTGCAATGACTCTCTGTTTGTAGGGATTCTTGTGAAGCTTAGGCACCCAGTAAATATAAGGGATATAACTGTTATTCCCACCAACTTTGATACCGAATGATGCTAACACAGAAGTGTGATTTGTGATTATCTCGTCACTTGATAATGTAGTTGGGGAATAAGTATGATTGCCAGATGAAGTGTCAATACCCATCTCCTTAACAAGACAGTCTAAATAGTGTTTCTCGCATACAAATAAACATGCTAATAAAACCAAATACTACTAACTCAATGACCACTATCTTGGAAAAGAAAAGCCTATGACAAAACGTAATTTAGAAAGTTGGGTCAGGGGGTGCTCGCCGCTAAACTGCCGGCTAGCGCAAGGAATCTAGTATGCTGGTAAAATACTATCGCACTACAAAAAAAAATCAAACTCAAAACTCCCCGAAGGGTTTGATAAAGAGTCGTCATGTATTTCAGTGGACTTCGGCAGTTTTATTGAGAAGCCATATGTATATATGTAAAGTCTTCACGTCACTGGAATCCAACACCAATTTAACGGATTTGTTCAGAATATCTCGCCGATATCAACTATTACGTAAAGAATGTAAGTTACGTCCCAGTTTTTTCTGGATTATTTATCAGTTTCTTACATTTTCAACACATTTCCGTAACATCGAGGATGAGAAATGCCCTTTGTAATTAGCTGTTTGCGAGTCATGTCATATCTAGATATCAATAATTATATGAGATCTGTAACCTTGTTGTAAAAGTATTCAAGGGTAGAACAAATGCGAGTAAATCGCACAAGTTGAGATATATGTACCCCGTAGGATGGAGCTAGGGGAACGTCGCCGTCAGGAAACGGAATATTAGTAATAGTAAAATCAAAATCATCCCTTTTACCATAAATTTTAGTGTTTATTTTACCAGAGTCAATGGTGATACTAAGACCCAAAAATGGTAGTTTTTAGAATCATTATTGGTCGTATTAAGTTTCCATTGTTGTGGGTAAATGATGTCGACATAAGCTAAAAACTGGGGAATGACAATAATGAGGATGTCGTCAATGCACCTGCTATTAACATTGAAAATAGAAATAAGTTTATCGCTGTTTGGTACAGTTCCATTTTGAAATTTATTTTTGCATGAAGTCCCGTTCGTAACAGAACAGGAAAACATCTGCAATGAGAGGTGCACAATTAGTACCCATGGGATTCCAATGACCAGATGATAAACAATGGTGCCAAACGAACATAAATGTTGTCTAGCAAGAGATTCAGTGCCTTAATTATATCATGATCAGATGTCCAGGAGCAATAATTGTTGTAAGTAATATTGGAGTAGAATCCTTGCTTTTTGTTACAGAAAATAACCAAAAAAATTGCAGTCTGGAACATGTCTACCCCCCTTCAAGACACTCTTTCCGTCAAGATATACGTAAAACCTTCTATCTCGAACGTCCAGTATAAAATGTTTACTTGTGACTTTGTTTTCTGTTGGACAGTAAACATAAAATAATATTTTAATGCCATTTTAATGCTATTTATGTGGGCGAATATTTGACGATTAGAGCAAAAATATATTTAAATATCAAAATCTTTAATCCAATGCTTCAAGGATATCTCATAAAATACTTTCTCTTTAAAAACTGTTCAAAAATACATTATGCTAAAAAAAATCATTTTTCTTTTACAGTCAAAATATTTACAAGCTGTTTCTGATGACAGAAATTTTAAAGATAATATTAGTAAAGATTTAATTGGTTGCCATTAAGATTTGAATTTTCAGTAACGATTTTATAATGTCTGAAAATAGACCTAATATCAATATGAATTGAGATATGCTTTTATTGTTATTATATGTTTTAATGATCAATCAAATAACATTTGGGTAGTCTGAGGTAAAAAAAAATGATATTCTTGTATTTTACTTTACCATATTTGCCCTTTCATTGACAGCTTTGAGAGTTTCGTGTTTTTGATGTTTAAAATTATTTGGTAAAACTTTAACTTCTTTGATTTTCGTATAATTGTCTATCGCAAAAAATAATTATTTTTAGGAATAAAATGTGTTTCACTCTAGGGGCAAGAATGTGTATCTATAGTGAACATTCTACTATTTCGAATTTGGCACAATTAGCAAGACTTGTATTTTTATGCCAGAAGTGTATTGATTAAGTTACATTCCAGACTTCAAGTTATAACAGACAATGATTGTTTTTTTTTTTGCAAGTAAAAGATAATTAGATACTTTGTTGACTGTTCGTAATAAAACAGCTAATACTGTCTGAATATTTTATCATGATCAAAAATCACCTTTGTTTATATTACAAACCTAGTGACAAACTTCAGGCAATCATCAGTTAATTTTAAAAAAATAATGATATGTAAAAAAGTTATGATTCAATGGGTTAAAATGTTTATGTTATCCTAATTTCAATATGTTCGTCCTTGATGGTTAGTTTGAACATTGTTTTGCATCCGACTCCCTTTTCACCGTATTTGCAATCGTACCTGGTTGTGTTTGATAATTATGTCATTGAAAATGGGGGTCATAAAAAAATCACCAAACAGAATTGTCAAGAACCAAAATCCAAAGGGTAGTAAGTCAAAGCAGGCACAAAACCACGGGAAAATTGTCATCTGCAATGGACCGATTCAGAAATGCAACGGCATTATGGGATTGTAATTGTTCTGAACGTTCTTGAATGGTCCATACATATTTTACGAGTACGCTGAGTTTGAGCAACGTCATTTACGAGGACGGAAGTTGAATTTCTGAATCGGTCCATAGTCCTGACTCAGTATTCAGTATTACATAATACTAGTAATACATAACAGTTAAAGCTGTGACAGCATTCATTATTTATAGTTAGGACCATTGTCCGGATGACAATTCTTCCGATGGTACTTGCACCTGGTTTTTTGTTTGTTTGTTGTTGTTTTTTTTTCTTCTTCTTTTTTTTCTTTTTTTTTCTTTTTGATTTTTTTTTCTTTTTTTTTTCTTTTTTTTGTTTTTTTTTGTTTTTTTTTTAATAAGCTAACACCAGACATTCAGACGTATCGAGTTACCAATGAATCATACACTTCGTTTCGTAAGCAGGGGCAATAAGTTGGAATATTACTGTCTTTTTTAGCGAAACTGATAATTTTGAGATTGATCGTTCCTTTTGTCGTTGATTTTAGTATTGACCATTTTCGTCAAATTCCAGATGTTAGTCTAAAATGTGTAGATTTAGCTTTTTTGTTCCTCTTTATATAAAAAATTCGAAAGGATGAATTGTCTGACCCATTTAGCAAAAGATTCATTACTAATGGAAAGAATTTCATAAAAGTATCTGTGAGATAGAAGGATCTAGCATCTTGAATTATGTGAGCTTTTATGAGTTCGTGAAGAGACTGAATTAGTTGTATTAGTCTGATTTATATGACTCTCATTTATAATCGGAACATACTTTGACATTAGACTCGACATATTCTGACATCTCTCTCAACAAAGAAGCAATTTGAACCCATAATTACCCTATATAGAATGTTCTTAACACGGCTTGATCTATGTCAGGAGGTATTTGATTTGAAAAAGAAAACAACATAAGAATGGATGGAACAACCGCTGAAACAAGGGTTAATTTCAACTTACATAAAGGAGAAATGAATAAAAGCAGAAAATTCTGTGCTATTTACGACCAAGCGAGTTTGCTCAAACATAAGAGATCTTTGTACTGCATGAAGATTAGCGTTTCTAATAAGTTTGTGAACAATAGTTCGCGACCAAGCTCTCCGTATTATGATCTGACTACCCCTCACGGACAGGGTAACCCTCTTTCCACCTCTTGGGGCTTTGCAACCCTTGGCTATCAGATCAGCTTATTTTTATACTGTATATAATGTTGAATACTAGATCACATTTCATGGGTGCTTCACGTCACTAAAGTAATCAATTTATCGAGACCATTTTTTTAAACTAGTAAAAGTTAATGAACTAGATAAAATAAGATATAATGAAAATAAACAGACATCTATATATATGTTAAGAAGAATCGGTATCTATTCAAAAACTACGGAAGCGTATTGATGTCACATGAATGAAAAAATATCTCATAATTATGAGAAAATATCTCATAATCATGAGATAAATATCTCATAATCATGAGATAAATATCTCATAATTATGAGATAGCATCTCATAATTTTGAAATATTATCTTATTATTGGCTAAATCTGTCCATTTCAGAAATTACAAATTGAAGTAAAAATTGCTCTATATTTTTTTTCTCTTCGATACACTGTGAAGGAATAGACAAAGATTAAATAGTTGATAGTGGGCACGAACAAAAATAGAAGTTTCTGCCAAATATGACATGAATGTTTCGGCTGATAATCTAACATCATGATATAAAGTCACTACCGTACATATTGACATCCAATTATTTCCAATTAAAAATAATTGACAAATGATTTTTTTCTGTTACTTCCTCGGTCAGTTAAGGAAGTGTTTATATACACCTTCTAGACATGTAAGTTTGGGTCTTGTCAACCTATAAATAAGCTTACTGGACCTATATCAAAATTTCATACATGATGCCACCTTGAATTTCTAAAGAAGACATTTAATTAAAATTTTTATTATTTGAGCACCTGGCAATTTCTTTTAAAAAATAGTTTAAAACTGAAAACAAACTAAATTGATTGATGAGCGTTAGCTGGAACTTGATTTTGTCAAGTAATCGTTTTTACAACTGTTCCTTTAGGGTCGAGAACACATAAGACGAAAGCAAGGGAATTGTGGCTTTATTTCTGTTCTTCATCTCAAAGTCACAGCGAGGCCTTCAAAACGAAGAAAGTTAACGCTTATACCCATAGTAAGTTCAAGAAAGCCCTAGCAAGGGATTAAGCGGTGTTCTTTTTTTGCTAGAAGTCGAGTATACCAAGACCAAAAAATTAGCTACATGGAAAGGTGGAAATAAGGTAAAAACAGGAAGATGGAGTGACCGGTTTATATATGCTTTTCTGCATGTTCATCCATCATATTCTGAGCTTTTTGTACTATATGGAAGATACTATACAAGTGATTTGTGTATGTAATGGTTCAATGATATTCAATATCGTTCCAAGAACAAGTTATGTGTCTGATATTTAGGCTTATACTATGACGAGTCAGAAATAAGAGCATATTTATTTGCAAAAACATGAACACACTTTTATAATTCCTTATTTTCAAACTATCAGATCAACATCTAACTGAAGTCGAATCTTTCGGAAATATCAACTTTAAAGAACTATTTTCTTAAACGATTTGAATGTTAAAGTATATCAAAATCGGACGAACTTTAACTATTTGCATTTTAAAGCTAATTCCGAGGTTAAATTTTTCGGCAATATATCAAACGTTGACCGAACTAATCAAGAACAAGTTTGTCAGAAATCAATTTGTACAAATTCGGTTGGATTTGCACATGTCGTCCATTCTGGGTATCTTTTGCTGGTTTTGGAATCATTGAAACTACGTTTTGGAAAGTATACCATATTGTGTCATCAAGTAAAGGCCAAAAGTATCTGTTTTTGCCAATGCAATGCATATTAGTAACTTCAACACTGTCGATATCAACTTCTTTGACGATTCCTGGATAAATTGTTCATAAAGTACTACACACCATTGTCCAATCAGATCTTCATCAGCATGATCGATTGGAAGAAGCTCAGATTGTTTGTTCCCATCTGCTGAGAGATCTGTATTAATTGTATCAGCTGATTTAACTTGACCTTGGGTTGTCTCATTTTGAACAGGGACGGGATCCTTACTGACTGACATATCAGTGACCTGACTAACGGACTTAGGGACGGGGTCCTTATTGACTGACATATCAGTGACTAGACTAACGGACACAGGGACGAGGTCCTTACTGACTGACATATCAGTGACTTGACTAACGGACACAGGGACGGGAACCTTACTGACTGACATTTCAGTGACTTGACTAACGGACACAGGGACGGGGTCCTTACTGACTGACATATCAATGATTTGACTAACGAACATAAGAACTGGGTCCTTACTGACTGACATATCAGTGACTTGACTAACGGACACAGAGACGAGGTCCTTCCTGACTGACATATGAGTGACTTGACTAACGGACACATGGATGAGGTCCATTCTGACTGACATATCAGTGACTTGACTAACGGACACAGGGACGAGGTCCTTACTGACTGACATATCAGTGACTTGACTAGCGGACACAGGGACGAGGTCCTTACTGACTGACATATCAGTGACTTGACTAACGGACACTGGGACGAGGTTCTAACTGACTGACATATCAGTGATTTGACTAACGGACACATTTGGAAAAGTGAAAATCCTATGATCATAACAACCACAATCATCTTGAACGAAGCATCTGAGACATCGTGAATGTATAGTGCTCGGTTGGTCTACGTTCCACCTGACTTGATGCAATTTCATAGTTCCTGGAACTGGCTTTAGAACGGGCAATTATGGTCGAAAATTAACAATGTCCTGCTCTGTAATTCTGTATATCTTTAACTATGCACTAGTAATTTGTTGGATAAATGTTTCAGCATCAAGTATATCCTTTCCTTGGGCAACAAGTCTGTCTGCCATTCGTTTTAGTACACCACATATCATCAGGTACTCTTTTGCCATGAGATACCTCACTAAAATTCCAGGGAGCATTTGTAAATCCATATTCCTTCAGTTTTTAATACAGCAAGAAAAAATTTGATTTTGATCTGTACTGGGTCGTTGGACCATCACTTAGGAAGTGCATATTTTCAACTTCTAGATTCTTACTCTTTAGTTCTTCCAGCAAAGGTTTCAAGTGCGACCAAATAGCAACTGGGTCAATTCGTGTGGATTCTTAAACTGAGCAAAATGAAAAGGGTGTTTCTTTTGCAATGTATAACACACCTGTGTGTAGAGAGATTTGTGATCTTGAAGCCCCCAAAAAGCATTGCCTGAACTTCCTCGGAGAGCTTGCATCCATAGTTTTCAGAGAAGTCTATGTGGATCAAGCATTCAGAGGTTGATAGATTATCTTTGAGCGATTTAAGAAAAGTGTACTGAGTATGAATATTGAAAATATCATATGTCGTCAAAATCTTGTCGAAAGTATATTGGTGCGCTCTATCAGTTTTCCTTGTGAGCTCTGAATTTTTTTCTTTGCTGACGATCGTAACATTGAAAGATTCTGATTTCCCATTTGGTTCTGGTCCTTTCCTCAGTTTTGTTCTGTAATTCATATAGATAAACTTGTTTTCCAAGTTCACAATTTGTGATATTCATTTCACTGTTCCTGCATTCGTTGCATTCCCGATACATACGTCTCATAATTATGAGATAATAAGCCATAATTATATGAAATTTACATCATGATTTTGAGATATTATCTCATAATTACGAGATAGTTATCTCATAAAGACCCGTTATGAGCATTTCTTTTGTTATTCAAGACACTTTAATTCTTGTAAATGCCTTGGCCTATTCCACCTTTCTTTTGTCTTTCCATTGATTCTCTCGATTTCGAAGCACTTAAACTGATAATTTACCTCAAATTATTTACTTATTATTAGCCTCATTAATTTTATGCATATTCATTCACACATATGCAAACTTTAACGTTCTGTTATGTTTCACTTAAATATTGGATGAAGTTTAAGTTTCATGTGGGAAAAATTTCCCCGGTCCAAGGATCGAACCTTCGCTACCTTTCTGTAATATCAAGGTGATCAAACGGGCTTCATAAACTGTCGCGACAACCATTGCAAGTTTATGAACAGATGTAAGAAAATATATATTTGTTTATTTATTTATTTATTTTCCAAGATGGACCGTTTATATAAATATACGACGTGTTTTATTGTATTTCAGTACTTCTTTATATAGGTACGTTTTTTTTTTCTTTTTTGGTCGCTGAAAGATGTTCACATTATGGTTGCTAAGCTGCAAATATGAGGTTCATAGGAAAACCTAAATTTGTCACATAACAGATAACCCGTCAATTAAAAACCCAATTTGAGCAGTGTGAGATATTTGAATATTTATTCATTCTACGACAATGTGCTAGCGACGATCTTGCCAACATAGCGGTATATTTCATGTAAAGGGGTACCCAAACCCAGATCAGATTTCCTAAGCTTCGTCTACAGAGCTGACCGGGTGCATCCTATGGTAGTGAATAGGGAAATACCTTGTCAACGCGAAGTAGTCAGGTCAGATTCAAGAAACCTGGCGACTAGCAATTGTAGACAAACAATATTGAGGAACGCCACGCTCCATGCAGTAATTAGAATTGTCCTTTGAAGGAGTATAAAACCTGCAAGAGGAGTTGATTTCACATAATGAGTACCCTTTATGCGGACGAACAGACAGACAGATAGACAGACAGACAGGCTGATACAACCTGTATATCCCTTATACTTCGTTTGCAAGAGTATAAAGATTTCGTGAAACTCCTTCATCTAAATTCAGATTTGATAGAAACTTAGACGATGACTGACAAGGAGAAGATCTTTGAATGTGTTTTCCCATAGGTCCAATGTTAAACCTTACTACCCGCTGGTGGCCTTCTTTGATGAGGTGTGAACCTGTCAGATACAACTTTTAAAGGCAATCACCCAAGGACTATTGTGATGAAGTTTGGTTCCAATTGGTCAAGTGGTTTCAGAGGGGCAGATCTTTGAAAGTATTCCCATAGGGTGCAATGTTAAACTATGTTTCTCGCCGGCGGCCATCTTGGATATCACCCAGACTTGCCGGACAAAATTTTTAAAGGGTTGGGACTAAGTTCGTTTCCAATTGGCAAAGTAGTGTCAGAGGAGATCTTTGAATGTGTTTTCCCATAGGGTCCAATGTTAAACCACAGTCCCCGCTGGCAGCCATCTTGAATGAGGTGCGAACATGTCGAACACAATTTTAAAGGCAACCACCCAACTACTATTGTGATGAAGTTTGGTTCCATTTGGTCGAGCGGTTTCAGAGGAGAAAATCTTTGAATGTGTTTTCCCACAGGGTCCAATGTTAAACTTAGTTCCCCACTGGCGACCATTTTGGATGAGATGCCAACCAGTTGGGCGTATGTAAAATGTAGTCCTTGACATGCTGAACATTTTTGCAAATTAAAGTCAACCTCTATCTGGAATAGTTTTTGAACTATAAGACAATATATATAAAAATCATAAAAATTTGACAACAAAAGGGCAATAACTCCTATATGAGTATTAAGATTTACTGCAAAATTGCAGGGTACGTAGATCTTAATATAGTCAACATTTTTGTAATTTAAACTTAACCTCTACCTTCTACTGTTTTCAATGTACAAGACCAAAAAAATGTAACCACCATGCAGAAGGACGTACAAGGTAAAACAATATGCTCCAGACTTTTTGTCACAGGTGCATTAAAACTGAGTATTCCATTAGGCCAGATACAATTAAATAGGAGATTCTCATCCCCGCTTGAACTTCGTAAACTGATCCGCTCAAATTTTGTGAAAACATTTTTTGAAACTACAATTATTTTCTTTTTTTGGTTCACAGGAATAAAAGTTGTCAGAGCTGGAAAACATTGATTTTTTTGTGAAGGACCCTCTTACATTATTCCTGTCAAGTTTGGTTGAATTGCTTCAGTGCTTTCAGAGAAGATTATCAAAATATGATTTTTTCATAGGGTCCAATGTAAAACTATGTTTCAGGCTGGCAGACGTGTTTTTTGTTGGATCCGGCCGAAGTGAGCAATCTTTGTAAAGGACCTCTCATATATTATACCAATACAGTTTAGATAAATTTGCTTTAATGGTTTCAGAGGACATGATGAAAATGAGGATTTTTCCATAAGGTCCAATGTTAAACTATGTTCTGCAGTGGCAGCCATGTTTTTTATACAATCAGAACAAAATGAGCAACTTTTGTAAACGACCTTCCATACATCATTCCTGTAAAGTTAAGTTAAATATGCCAAGGAGAGGAGATGAGGAAAATGTGAAAAAATAACAGACGACGTATGGACGACGATGAACGCCAAGTGATGGCAACAGCTCACACTGACCTTTGGTCAGGTGAGATAAACAAGAGGCTCTCAAGACCCTGTATCGCTCACCTGGGCCATGGGTGACATAGAAAGTAGAATGAGATCTGAATGACATATATCCCATAGGGCTAAAGGTTAAACTACGTTCCCCACTGGTGGCAATCTTGAATGAGGTAATTGCCTCCTTTTCCAGAGGGCACCATCTAAGGGCCATTGTGACTAAGTTTGGTTCCAATTGGACTAGTGCTTTCTGTAAAGAAGATCTTTGAATGTGTTTTCAAATAGGGTCCAATGTTAAACTATGTTGCCTGCTGGTCGCTATCTTGGATGAGATACGGACCTGCTGGATACCTCTTTTGGAAGGAAGTATCTAAGGACCATTGTGGAAAAGTTTGGTTCCAATTGGACAAGTGCATTCTGACAAGAAAATCTTTAAATGTGTTGTCCATAGGTTCCAATGTTAAACTATGTTCCCCGCTGGTGGCCATCTTGGATGAGGTACGGACCTGAAGGATACCTTTTTTGGAAAGGACCATTGTGACTAAGTTTCGTTCCAATTGGTTCAGTAGCTTCTGAGAAGATCTTTGAATGTGTTTTTCATAGGGTCCAATGTTAAATTATGTTGCCTGCTGGCAGCCATCTTGGATGAGGTATGGACCTGCCGGATACCTTTTCAGGAAGGGACCATCTAAGGACCATTGTGACTAAGTTTGGCTCCAATTTGTCAAGTAGTTTCAGAGAAGAAGATCTTTGGATGTGTTTTCCCATAGGGTCCAATGTTAAACTATGTTCCCCGCTGGCGGCCATCTTGGATGAGGTATGGACCTGCCGGATATCTTTTTTTGAAGAGACCATTTAAAGCCCATTGTGACTAAGTTTCGTACCTATGGGTCTCGTAGTTTCAGAGAAGATTTTTGAATGTGTTTTCCCAAAGGGTCCAATGTTAAACTATGTTCCCCGCTGGCGGCCATCTTGGATGAGGTATGGACCTGCCGGATATCTTTTTTTGAAGGGACCATTTAAAGCCCATTGTGACTAAGTTTCGTTTCTATGGGTCTCGTAGTTTCAGAGAAGATTTTTGAATGTGCTTTCCCAAAGGGTCTAATGTTAAACTATGTTCCCCGCTGGTAGCCATCTTGGATGACGTACAGACCTGCTGGATACCTTTTTTGGAACACACAATCAAAGGACCATTGTGACTTAGTTTTGTTCCAATTTGTCTGGTAGTTTCTGAGAAGTAGATCTTTGAATGTGTTTTCCTCAGGTCCAATGTTAAACTATGTTTCACGGTGGCAGCCATCTTGGATGAGGTACGGACCTGCCGGATACCTTTTTTGGAAGTGACCATCTAAGTACCATTGTGACGAAGTTTGGTTCCAATTGGACAAGTAGTTTCTGAGAAGATCTTTGAATGTGTTTTCCATAGGTTCCTATGTTAAACTATGTTTCCCGCCGGTAGCCATCTTGGATGATGTATGGACCTGCCGGATACCTTTTATGGAAAATACCATCTAAGGACCATTGTGACTAAGTTTGGTTCCAATTTATCTGGTAGATTCTGAGAAGAAGATCTTTGAATGTGTTTTCCATAGGGTCCAATGTTAAATTATGTTGCCTGCTGGCAGCCATCTTGAATGAGGTATGGACCTGCCGGATATCTTTTTTGGAAGAGACCATTTAAAGCCCATTGTGACAAAGTTTCGTTCCTATGGGTCTGTAGTTTCAGAGAAGATCTTTGAATGTGTTTTCCCAAAGGAACCAATGTTAAACTGTGTTCCCCGCTGGCAGCCATCTTGGATGACGTACGGATCTGCTGGATACCTTTTTTGGAACACACAATCAAAGGACCATTGTGACTAAGTTTCGTTCAAATTTGTCTGGTAGTTTCTGAGATGTAGATCTTTGAATGTGTTTTCCTTAGGTCCAATGTTAAACTATGTTTCCCGGTGGCAGTCATCTTGGATGAGGTACGGACCTGCTGGATACCTTTTTTGGAAGTGACCATCTGAGTACCATTGTGACAAAGTTTGGTACCATTTGGACAAGTAGGGAGAGGGAGTGATTTCAATATGGCTTGTCAATTTCAAAACAGACTGTGGCTAATTGAAACAACAATAAAATTAATTTTTAATAAGTCACATAATTATGGAAACATGAACAAAAGCAACAGAATATACCATTTCAAAGACAATGTGGTATGCATTAAAAATATTTGAAAATATCAAATAAAAATATAAGATATTTAATCAAAGAGTGCATAACTTTTTAATTAAATTTTCTCATGGATTCAATGCTAGACTATGTTCCACACTTCCAGCACTCTTGGATAAGATGTTGAAATGCTCGACATAATTTTTAAAAGTGACCACCAAAAGACTTTTGTGACCAGCTTTGTTTGTAATTGCCCAGGTGGTTTTAGAGCAGAAGATCTTTGAATAAAAAACAGTTTACGACCAATGAAAAGTGATATCGAAAGCTAACCCTGGCTATAGCAAGGTGAACTAATAAGGGTCTATAAAATATAATTTTTGTTAAGTAGAGTGGCACCTCAGCTGCAACTTTTCAGACAGCAGATATACCTTTTCTTTTTTTTAACATTGCATCCATCACTATTATATCAAATTTAATCTTAATTAACATACCAAATTTTTTATTGTTCTCCTAGGTGGCATTGTTGATATATTTAAACATGCATCAAAAATGTTTTCCAGACTAGGTATCAGTTTCTGAAAATATAATAAAAACATGTACATGTAGTGTAAATGATTAATGTATCTTTCATCCTTTAAAAAGAAGTAATTACTTGTACTTATAATATAAAAAGTGTAACGATCCAACAATGCATCAGTGAATAAATATCTTCCAATCAAATGATCAAGGACAACGTACAGTCAAATACATGCAAATCTCTATGTTAAAGAGTCACATTTTCAAACTATATTAAGACACAGTCCAATGTTAAACTATCTGGCTAACTGTTTTCACAGGGCACTCCCTTTTCAAGTTGGTGCTCCATACCCTTTTTGTAATTTTCACTGCATGTCCAAAGTTTCCACTAAACGCCACACCAATTTTATTTCTTGTTCTTTGTACTTTTTGCCCTACATGTAAATCGGTCATTTTGAGGCGAGTACCCCAAAAAAAAACAGAGGCAAGCGAGTACTTTTTTAGGGGAGATTGGTGTTTTTTTTTTTTTTTTTTTTTNCATGTAAGATATTGAATTGATTTAACCAGATTTAACCAGAGACATACATAACAACCTGTACACCCAATAAATACATGTCTATGGTTTAATTACTTGTTATTATCTCATACATGTGCTAGTGGTGCTAGGGGCCGTCTTGAACTTGCTATGAGGTATGAGTAAAGCTCATTGTTGAAGGCCTCATGGCGACTTCAAGATGAAGAACAACAATAAAAGCGTTGGTACATTGCTTATTTACTATGTATTTGTAGAGACTTTGTCTCATTTGCATTTACTCCATATCCCTTCATTGATTATGCATTAACTCTTAAATGGTACCATTAATCTCAGGTGCATTTGTTAGTAGAACATTGTTTCTTCTGGCATCAATTTATCTCTTATTCTGTCTTGATTATATTCTAACCAATATTTGGTTTATTTTTATTTCAAATTTCTTTCTAACGGTATTTAATTTTGCTTATGCATGTAATTGAATGAAAAGTCCTGTGCCATTTTGATTATTTATACATATATTTACCAATGAATGAGAACAATCATGACCTTAAATTACTGCAAATTAAAACCTAATCAAGAGCAACATAAGCAAGAAGTTAACTTCTGTATTTTAATCAGACTGCTTTCCCTTATCATCATCATTATAAAGCTGAGTACATGGTACTAAATAACATTAAAATACAAACATTTTGCAACTTCATTACGTAATGAGCAATCCTTGCAAAGACCTTTCCCTACATCATTCCACTACAGTTTACTTAAATTTGCTTCAACAGTTTCAGAGCAGATGATGAAAATGATGTTTTTGACATAGGGTCAAACTTTAAAATATGTTTCGATCTGGTAGCCACTATGTTCCGTGCTGGCAGCCACGTTTTAGTAGGATCGGAAAGAAATGATCATTCTTTGTATTCTTCCATACATTATTCCAGTACAGTTTAATTAAATTTGCTTCAATAGTTTCAGAGCAGATGATGAAAATGATGTTTTTCCCATAGGATTCAATGTTAACACATATCCTCTAAATTTGAAATGAATATAATAGGTAGACTGCATCAGTTTAAATGCAAAAGGAAGCATGTTGATACATTAAACAGGAATTAAAATACATGTACATACATTTCACTAAGCAGAGAGATACATTTACCTCAGTGATTTATATACATGTACATGTACATGTACATGTATCACGATAAGTCTCTGGCTGTACTGTAATATGTACATTGTATCAACCCCCCATAGTGTCTAATCAAAAATTACTTCAACATCATTTAAAACTGTTCAACATCACACCCTTCCAGGCTTTTCGAAATGTGCAGGTCCGTCGGTCGTGACTCATTTTTTGGACCAGAGATTTATTATCCATGTCGAACAGCAAGAGATTTCAACTTGCCATTGGTTGATGCCACCGTTTATCTACATGTCAATAGAAAATGTTTCAACTCGTCTTTAAACCATAACATTACTTGCTTTCTTTATTAATATTTGCTTTAGAAGTGTCCAAATATGTAAGCTTTATCCAATTTTGACTACAAAAATTGCTAATGGCTGATTTGTGATTTTGTACATCAGAACCGGGACGAAGAAAACACGATTTTTTCCGGATTTTTGTCATAATGGTCCGGCAAGTTCACCTTCGATCTGGCAATCTTCTTGCTTGTCCGACCAAATGTCCGGCAGAATTTTTCAACTTTCGGAAAGCCTGCCCTTCAGAGCAATAAGCTCCGTGTTAATATTATCCTATTGTTAAGTCAATACATAATAATCAGGATGACGTGGATAAGTATACTGAACAGCAAAAATGGTGGATTTACTTTGCTGTTCAGTATACCTATCCAGGTCATTCTAATCATTATGTACTGGCTGGACAATAGGAACAACCTAACGCTATGAAGGGTGTGAACATGACCATTTCCAAAATGATTATTTTGCAAGACGTAATCAGGACAATGGGGGATCATTACAAAGATTAGTTTCAGTTGTGTAACTTGTATTATATATCGACTGGCAGCTAAAACAATGTATTTGACTGACTTTAAAATTGAATCATTTACAGTCTTCAACAAATGCGTCGGTCGGACAGTCTGACATTGTTCTTGAGCTAAACCATTTGAGCTACATGTAAGGTTTCAGGTTGCAAAAATGACAATCATCTGGTAGATTTGAGACTTTATTTTGTTATCACTAGCATTGTCTGTCAAAAATGTTACGTCAAATTGATAAAATTGTTAACTAACGTGACGAAAAAACATTCAAAACCGGAAATTATAAGTATTTACAAACCGAAATCGGAAATAAGACTACCGGACCGAATGTCCACCAAATTTCAAATGTATTTGGTGAAGACTGCATACAATGTAATTTAGTTACAAAAATCAATGCCTTCTGCTTTTTTAAAATAAATATTTTTTTTCTTTTAAATATAAAACTGATTTATTTCCTATGTTTCATGTGTATTTCCATTTCAAACTTTTTTTTTATTTTGCTTAGATAGAAATATAAAAAGTTTACCATTCTAACAAGTCTAAGGTTTTGTACTCTATTTTAACATTTTTCTGCTTAGATTCCTCAAATTCATCTGCAAGATCTTGAATTACAGTTAAAATATCAATTGTTAATGGATTTATGTTGGAGGAATGTTCAACAATTGTTTCCCGTTCTGCAAATGTCGACCCATCACTAAAATTTGTATCTGTTTTTTTTTTCAAGGTTAAAATGATTGTTTTTGAAGCTTTATTTAAAACTGGACTAGGAAAAACCAAATTGGTCCCTTTACTTCCAGCATTTTGTGACCACTGTCCTGTCTCCTTTTCAAGTTCAGATATCAAATCACTTGTGTCAATATTATCATATTTGTTTCCAAATTCACCAAACTGTACACCCTTCGTTTCTTGTAACAGTGTGTCTGCAACCGGAGATTTAGAACGTCTAGTTGACTGAAAAATATTGTTGTTCAAGTCTTCAATTTCAGGTTTCACTGTGGACTTGGCACATGTCACACTCACAACATTTTTTACAGTCGAGTTATGTTTTTTCCTTTTGTGGGCATACAAGGAAAACCTGCGCGAGAACTCAAAGTTACATATGTCACATTTGTACTTCAGTGGAGTATCATGCTTTTCAAGGGTATGGCGTCTAAGGGTATATTTTGATGAAAATAATTTGCCACATGTGATACAAATCATTTCAGCGGAAATAGGTATAGACAAGTAAGATGCGGTACTTTCCCGGATCTGGAACTTGCCGGAAACAAATCTAATGTCCTTTTTAAATTAAATTACTATAAAACTAATTATATAAATCTAATGCTAAATACTCACATATTGTGTGTCCGGTATGAAATTCTTTGCAGTAATATAGTCATGTACCAATGCGAACTGTATATTTGCCAACGGTGCCAACAACACCATTCTAAACTTCCTTTGTTTATATTTAGTACGTTCGGCAGCCAACTGACTCTTTCCTTACTATAATATTATTTGCCAACGTGAGCCAACGAAACCAACGAAATCCCCGGATGTGAGCCAACGAAGCCAACGACCGCATTGTGGGCGTCTCTGAGTTTACTATTTAATCAATAAATTCGGTAGCCAACATTGCCAACGAGAAGCACCAACAGAGGCAACAGTTTATTTCGGAATACCGCTTTGAGATTTCACACGCATGCTTGTACATGCCTATTTATAACTATGACATCATTACCATGTTGGGAGAATTTGAGGACATAAAGCGACATTTTTTGTTAAAAAAAACTTCTCATAGAACAAAAATTAAAGAAATCGAAACAATCGATTGTTGCTATTTATCTAAGGGTCATTATGCACTATGAATTACATACCAAACTTAAATAATAAAGGCCCACATTTTAAGTTTGTAAAATCCATTTATTTATTTGTATATTTATATATAATTAAAGTGACAACAGATCGATAATTCAGGTAATTTTTCAAATACAATCTAAACGTTATTTATATAATAGAAGTAAACAAATATTTGACACAATATCAATACAAAAGACAACTTTTCCGCATGTAGAACAAAAAATACATTTATTAACTATTTGATGCATATAGCCTTAATAAACTGATGAATATACATGAGTAGAAGATTCTATTTTGATGGCGGGATGTCAGTATTCATTTTTTCACGTATAAAATTCTGTATATTAAATAAATTGCACGGTCTTTAAGTTAGTTAAAGTATGTTTCAGAGTAATTAATTGAATTAAAGTGCTTTGTAAGAAAAGGGGTGGTTAAAATGCGCGCTCAGACATCTTGACCTCCCCTTTTCTTACGAAGCACTTTAATTCAATTAATTACTCTGAAACATACTTTAACTATATCTATAATTATGAGATAAACATCTCATAATTAGGAGATACTATTTCATTATCATGAGATATTATCTCATAATTAGATAATAATAATTATAAGATAATTATAAGATAAGTATCTCATAGATATGATTTTATTAACATAAATTATAATTTATCTTACCATAATGGCAAGGTATATACTGTTGTTTCAGGGAAAAATCCACAAATAACCGAAAAGTTCAATATTCCTCCTTAGGGCTGACAAAATATTTTCATTACTTTTATACTTTTTAAAATCTAATATGTAACTGTTGCTTCTCCCGAGAAACGGTTTTTACTTTGGTCAAACTTCCTGTTGGATCGTAAAGTTTCTGTTGAACTCGTAAATGGTGCTATGCTAGTATGACGCATGTGTATGCGTTTGTAATCGTTATGCTGACAAACTGTTTAACAGTTCTATCAAGAAAGAAATACGTATAAGAGATCGAATTCG
>MJUU01074138.1:11202-37726 GCA_002080025.1 Modiolus philippinarum
GGGGGGGTCATTTCTTTTGTCCGAAATCTCTTTGAAATCATAAGAGAAATAAAATCCACAACCGCACCTCGTAACAAACGACATTTCTACACTCTCGATATTTAATTTCAAATATTTTAACGGCTTGTTATGCCTCACATTTAAAAATTTGAAAATTTATCTTTCTCTAGAGTTGAAATGTCGTTTCTCACTCGATGCAGTTGTGTATGCTATATATTTCCAATCCATGTGAGTTACCTTGGCTGTGGTTAAATATGGAATTTATTCTTTTAATAGTTGTTCCGTCGAAAGTTCGAGCTTCATCGGTTTTTGTTTTGTTTTGCCTTTTTTCCTTTGTTTTTTGATTTTTTTTAATATTTGGTATATTGATTTGGACCCCAAATATGTTCATGAAAGCAGGGATGGGGAAATTGCAATCAGTAATTGCAATTAATTGCTATCAATTACAATTTGTAAAGAAATTAAAAGTAATTGCAATTGACTTTATTTTAATTACAAGTATTTGAAAATATTTAAGTACAATTTAAAAAACTGATGTAATTTAAATACGTTTCAAATACATTGCCCAAGATGGCGTGTGTTGTAAAAATAAGTCGGAACAATTTTGAGACAATAAACAAAACTAAGATTAAAACAATTGGACATGTCACATATTTGCAGTGTTTATTTAATCATTAATTATTATAAACAATCAGTGGAGTTACACAAAAGAGTTGGGTAATCTCATGCCTTAGGCATTAATATCCTCAAAGAAATGTGTCTAATTATGTTCCCATATACATTTATTTCTGATTTAATTTTAACTAGCTTATTAGTTATAAATATTAACTATTTTTTTACACTTATGACTTCACTGAGGGTACTTGATGAATTTCATCTGCAAAAATAAACTTTAGATGCAAACATTGTGTGCAGCTCAGCTCTTGTAGAGAGACCTTTTAGGAGGAAATATTGACTAGAACATTGCAGAATGAACTATAGTTACTGTGGTTTAGTGGGGAACGGATACCCCTGCCCCCACCTCTATGAATTTTCTTAAACATCTGGAGAAATGGAGTTATTAGAAAAACAACATATATAGTACACATCTATGATATGTAATTAAGGTCCACCATAAAATTCATGAAATTCTGATCAATGGTCAAGGAGGAGTAGTGGATACCAGGTGTTCATCATATGGTTTGCATTGAGCTAAAATAGCTAAAATGTAAAACATGTAAAAATATGGAAAAAGGACTTATTGGAAAACAAAATGCGTAGTACACATCTACAATATGTAATAAAGCTCCTGTATAAGTTTCATAAAATTCCAATCAGTGGTTTAGGAGTAGGGGATACCAGGTTTGCATCAAGCTAGAATGAACAAGTCCAAAACAAGTCTAAATTTTCGAAAAATTCGAATTATTTGAAAATAAAATGTGTAGTGCACATCTACAACATGTAATTAAAGTCCTGTATGAAATTCCAATAAGTGGTTCATGAGGAGTATTGGATACTATGTAGTCACCATATGGTGTGCATTGAGCTAAAATGACAAAGTCCAAAACATGTAAAAAATCTGGAAAATAAGGAATTATTGGAAAACAAAAAGCGTAGTGCACATTTACAATATGTAATTAAGCTCCTGCATAGGTTTCATGAAATTTCCATCAGTGGTTTAGGAGGAGTAATGGATACCAGCTATTGGGTACAAAAAGACGGACGGACGAAAGGAAGGACGGATAGACGGACACCATGAACACTATATACCTCCCGCAAAATTGGGGTATAATGAAAAAAAATCCAACATTTATAATGAAAAAATACTGGGTCCATCTACTTTGTCTTTTATCTTCATCTATTTGAATTTACTCAATTCTAAGTTAAATTTGTTCATGCAAACTACAAAGAAAATGTTAATACATAATCTTTCTATAATTTATAAGTTAGTAGACTATGGCAGTAATATCCTTTTAGACAGCGTATATTTTTTGTCGATAAATTTGATGACGAATTTATTTCTTAAAATGTAATTACAATGTATTCAACTACTTTTTCAATGTATTTGAAAAAAAAATCAAATACTTCTAAAAAAAATCAGCGTATTTGCAATATAATCGATTGGTTAAAAAGGCAATGTAAAGAACTGAATTACTTTTTAAAGTAATTGAACCAAACTCTGCATGAAAGGCATAATTTTTTTTATTTGAAGATAAGTTTGTGGCCTTGACAGCAATCAATGAAATCATGAGACCCCTTAAAATCATATGAGGATCATTGTCAAGTCAAGAAAATCATTTCAAAGAGGTATATATATTCCAGAGAATTTTTATGCCCAAGCGACGAAAAGTCGAGAGGCATATTAATTATATATTATTTTACCCCTGTCTGTTCGTTCGGTCCTTCGTCCATTCGTAGGAACAAATGGCACACTTTTTGATGTTTTTCAGACATCTTGCCAGCAAATTCCAACTTCTAGGAATCAAAATGGGGGTGATAACAAAATAACCGAACAGAGTGGTCAATAATCGAGGTCCATGAGACAAAAGTACAAATCAGGTAGAAACTACCGGCAAAATTGTCGACCGAAATGGTTGTGACTTGGTAAAAACATTTAAAAAAGAATAGTGGATTAAACTGATTTTAAGGCTAGCCAAACCTCTCCATCCATCGCAGTAACGTCCGGTAGCAATTCAACAGCAATTGTCATTGAAAGATCGTGGAAGGTAAAAAGAAATGATCATCCCAGTATTAAATAAAGAAGGAATCTTGAATCGGAGTTTGGACCGAAACTTCAAAGTTTTCCACAAGGGACTGATATCTATTAAAAGAACTTCTTCAAAGATCGTATGAGACGGACTTTTTTGAAGCCTTGATTAATAAGGCGATCACGGAGATAACTATTTCTAATGAGAAAGTCTGTATAGTGTGTGTCAGCTCTCGCGTTATGAGTCAGCTGTGAAACATACACTCCGTAAGAAGGAGAAGCTGGAATATTACTGTCTATGCTAGGGAAATTGATAATTTTGAAAGTAAAATCGTCCCTGTTGTTGTAAATTTTGATACTGAGATGACCATTTTCGTCAAATTCGAGATGTAAGTCGAAAAAAGAGGTAGAACTAATGGTATCTGTAGTTTCCTTTATCTCTAGCTCTGGCGGATATAGTAATGGGTCCATTTTGCAAAAATGCATTATTGATGGAAATAACATTATCAATATATCTATAAGTGGGATTGAGGGATCTAGCATCTTTTATTCAATGATCTTTTACGAGTCTCTGATGAAATTCGGCCTCGTAGAATATAAAATCAAGTCTGCGAGTAGAGGTGCAAAATTAGTGCCCATTGGTATGTCGACTTGCTGTTGATATATAGCACCTCCAAATGTGACAAATATATTATCAATTAGAAAATCAAGCATACTGCACACCTGTTTTTCATCGTAGCATACTTTGCCTGTTAATTTGGTTTTTATTAAAAAATGCGGATTTATAGTCATCTTCGCTAGCCAAGGGTTACGATCCGCTCCTCTCATCTTCAGAGGAGAGGAGCGGATTGTAAGCCTTGGCTAGCGAAGATGATTTATAGTCTTATACATTTTTTTAATGATACTTTTGATTCGTGATTTTAGTTTATCATGAGGAAGTGTGGTATACAATGTGGAAAAATAAAATGTTTCGAGAGAATGTATTTGATAAAATGAACGATAATTAAGATTTTCAATAAATCCTTCGAATTTTTAAGTATCCACATGCATGTGATTTATGTCACTTCGGGCATGATTGGTTTCGCAGTATGCTTTGATGTCTGTCTTTCACTGCAGAAAAAATCTTAATAAGTTCAATTGACAATTCAGTAGTTGCGATGTATCTCTCCTTATATGGATTTTTGTGTAATTTTGGTGCCCAATATAGGTATGGCCGGTCTTGGTTGTTATTTTTAGTATGGATATTCAAGGAGGACATGAATGACCTGTGACAGGAAAGGATTTCATCTTTGTCAAATGAAACTCTTTTGTATGTAGCACTACCTGGTGTTAAGGGATCAATGCCTAGTTCTTTGATGAGGCAGTTCTAATAATGTGAGTTACATACAAAAACGATGTAATTAGAGGTTTTTTCTACAGGTACAATAACATATTTGTCATGTAATGTAGAGAGGCACTTACTGGCCTCATGGTTTGATTTTCAAATACAGATGTAGGTCGATAGTTAACACATCTGCGTATTTTGTTAACACGACTCTGCACTAACTTAAAATAATTAGATTTACACATACACATCTTTTGGAATATTAAGATTGGCCGCGATTGCCACGGCAACTTAAAAAAAGACGTGAAAATTCAAAGTGCCTAAAATTGGATGAAACTTTATAGGAAGGTTGCCTAGTATCAATAGAAATAAACTTTCGGCTCCAAATTTTCAAAACGGCTGTTCTTGCCATGGAAACTGAGAAAAGGCGGGAAAATTAAATGCGCCGAAAATGTTATGAAACTTTACAGAGAGGTTGCCTATCACCCATAGAATGATTTTAGGGCTCACCATTTTGTTGCTCGAAGGATCCTTGAAATTTTTAAAGGGAGATAATTCAACTTTGTATCCTGTTCATATGTGTACTGTGTCCACTTTTATACTGTGTCCAGACCTGTATTGTGTCCACACACACTGAAATTTCCACTTTCCATATTGATACAGGGTTCTGCGAGCGGGGGGCATAATTGGTGGCCATTCGGCGACAGCTCTAGCTTTAGAATCCCCTTCTCACTTCTTTCTTAGTTATTCGTTTGCCGATGTATTCCAGAAGATTGATAAATCAGTATCCCTGGAAATGAAAATAGCACTGGATTCGTTTAATTTATACAAAAAAAACAATGGAGGTTTTGTTTTTGATACGAAAAATATTGAAGACAATAATGGACGAGCCCACTGGTGGGCGAGTCTATTATTGAAGACAATTTTGTAGTATCAGATGCAAACCTTCTTTTATACTTTTGATCGGTAATTAACTAAATCATTTGATAGAAAAATTTCCTTCAAAAATAAAAATAAGAAATCGTTGAAATCGACTACTGATTAGTAAAAGAATTTGTATGATCCTAAAGGTTTTTGCAGATGTGTTTATTTCGTTGTTTACATTGATGCGCTGATTGACAAAGTAGGCATGGCCTAAGATTTTTTTTCGCAAATATTCCAGGTCAGAGAAAACTCACACAAATTGCCAATAAATTTTGGTGTTTAATAAAATCCAGTCAAAATTGAAGTTTGATCAGTCATGAAAGAAACAGCAACAATGAAGACCAGACAAAACATTGATAAATGGTTCTGCGTATGAATTACCTTTCTACCGAAGCTTTCCATGGTGATTGCATGAGAAAGAATCGTATGGTTTGATATTGAGCATTGCTCTTGTGATCAAATTAGGAGATTCCTCCAAAATTACCATTGAGAGCGAGGATTCGAAATCTAATGATACATTTTCAAAAGTTTCACATTAATTATTGTTTAAACGAGCACTATATTGCAAAGTCACGAAACTGCTGCTTGAACTTATTTTTTTTAAATTTTCTTACGACTTCGTTATCTATATTATCATTTGTGTAATTTATTTTTGACTTAGGTCTTTCCGTGGTTTATTTCGCCATTTTTATCCAATATTTGTTCATTTAGATACCATATATTTACAAAGTTAACAAAATAATTATAAATTGTAAAGAAATTTCCAAAGTATTTAAAGTCTTTGTTCCTTATTCCTTTTACAACACGTTCATCTCATAACTAAAATATCGAAGTTGCATAAAAACAGTTTATCTTTTTCAAGGAGTAACCCCCCATCGGCAGCTTTAAAATCAAATAATATGAAAAGCCAAAATCCAAGAGTAGTCCAAAAAGAAGTACTCATTTCCAAACATATCGAAATTGGAAGCCAAATCCAGTACCAAGACATCGACCGAGTGTCATACACGGAATGAAGCCTCAGTATTTTTAAGTGGTTAGAATTTTGATAAAAATAGTAAATTTCTATTACACGGAAGGTAAAGTTTTCATGTCAGACAAGTCTGACTATTTGGCTGGTTAATACCCTCTGGGACCCCTGGTGCACCAGAAGTGGCATCGGCCCTATGGTTCAAATTACAGAAATACCAAAGTTGCATAAAAAGCAGTAAAAAAAGCAGTAAATTTCAGTATGCTGTACACGTGCTTCAAGGAGTAACTTCTCGTCGGCAGCATTAAAATCAAATAATATTGAAAGCAATAATCCAAAAGTAGTCCAAAAATAAGTAGAACACAGGAGCTGTAAATCTTTTGCTAGATTAAAGGAAAACAGAAATAACTCAAGGAAGATAATTTGACAAAGTAATTTAATAGAGATTAATACACAGCCTTTT
Source organism: Modiolus philippinarum (assembly GCA_002080025.1). Classification (NCBI taxonomy): domain Eukaryota; kingdom Metazoa; phylum Mollusca; class Bivalvia; order Mytilida; family Modiolidae; genus Modiolus; species Modiolus philippinarum. The sequence goes on from MJUU01074138.1 coordinate 17,567, forward strand.
CCATACCAGCACGGTTATTATCCCGAGGCGCTAGTCGAGTGCTGATATGGGTCGAGGGATGATAAGCGTGCTGATCGAGATGGAAAAGTTCACGTCTTAATCTGTTTATTATATATATACTTCCAATCAGAGTTGTCGAACATACCCAGGCTGATAAACCTTTCAATTCAACATATTCTATTGTTATTTCATTTGACGAAAGGATTAAACACAAGTTATAAAAACTTACAAAGGTCTTCTATACACAACGGTCTTTTCCGGTAACCCTTTATCAGCCTAGGTAGGCTAATATGGCCATGTTATCGTGAGTATGCTGATATCGGTTGTTTGCCTCCGGCGTTATTACATATGCAAAACACAACATATTTATGCTTAATGTGTAATAAATATAGATATTGCTAGAGACAAATTTTATAATTTTTCTATAATTACCCCTATTTCTATTTATTATATGAAAACAATATAATAATTTCAAGAAACATTCAAAGTATGAATAAAATCAAAAATAAATTTTTAATGCTGTCCGCTCTCATTTCTATGTAAAATCCTTTTTTCGAAGTCCGTTTTTGCGCTAGAATAAACGATGACGCCCAAATTTTATTTAAAATTTGAAAATAACAATTATGTTTCAACAAAGAAAAATGTCAGAAAATTCTTTAATAGGAAAATAATATCCTGCAGATACCTTAAAAGCACTCAAGCTCGTTCAGTTGCCGGCGTTCATTTTTTTGTACCATAGCCGACATAACGGACTATTTTATTATTTCAGAAATAACACATCTAACAAAAACCACATGTATTAAATTTAATTTCAGAAATAATATCAATATGATATACATCAACTTTATACAAATATTATTACTGTTCTAAATTTTTATTACATATCACATTAATCTTGGGTTACGTAACTGTATGGACCGTACATTTGTTAGTAATAGTATTAAGCTTACTATTGCAATTAATAGATATAAACAAAATACCATGCATGTACGAAATTTTTGGACGATTTAAAAATCTATTAAAGATATTTTTGTATGATATCTGATCACAGCAACTGTCAAATCTTAATTTATCATAGATTTATATTAACATATAAACGAGGAATCAGTTTTATAAAAGATCCTTGGACTTCTTTTCAATGTAATCAATTTGAAGTCTCTATAAATAGATATATGCTCTGTTATGATATACTTGATCTTGAGACAATTTGGCAAAGTCAACAACTATTTTACTTTCAAAATTTTGGCGTTTTTAATAACAGGAAAGGTTGAGAATTGCCATTTATGCTTCTATACAGTAGCGATAATAATACAACGGCTTGTATTTGTTTTCGAGATCGAGTGCATTTTACTATTCAGTGTAATTGATGGAATCAAAATATACACTTAAGATGGTACGAGTGTCTAAAAACTGTCAGATAGAATTTTCTTATATATTCATGACTAATACTTTGTTATTAGAGCATACAAAAAATATAATAAAAATTGGGGGTCACCGGCTTAATAAGCTTCAAATCTGTCATGTAAAAATCAACTATTTTGGTTGAAATAATAGGGGAAATTAGTGAATATTTAACAAAATTTTAATTTATTTCTGTTATATCAGATATATTTTTTTAAAATTTGGTAAATAATTAGCAAATATACTTGCCTTTAATTTGCATGAGAAAAATTGGGGGTCACCGAACTAATTTTTGCATAAATGGCAAAAAAATGATTTTTTCCTATTATTTCTATTCAAATTATCTCCCCTTAATAGACCAGGAGTTTGATGAAAAGTTAGAATATTCTGCATGGTAAGCTCATAACTCTGTCTTATTTAATCAAATTTTTTCTATTCTAAGACATCGAAAATCATTTTGCCAACATTCACGTAGCGAAATCCATTTTTCGTCAGATGCGCAGGAATGATGCAGTTTTAAACTCCAGTATTACCTTAACTTTATTTGGAATTTAATTAATGTCAAATTTGCCAAGGCAGTACTTGAATAATGATAATTCCCTATTTATACATCATAGTATAAACTTAAGCAATCGTATCCCAATCATTGATAACTGAAACCCAGTAAATTCTTGTGTGTTATCAAATAATGGCAACATATATGGATACAAATCCTTACAATTGTACAATACAGATGAGTTATCTTCAAAATAGCTAAAAACTATGTGCGTCAACTCTGTTCACCTATCAGACATGAAAAATTATGACACTATTTAAACTCAATGTTCATTCTATGTAGGGTATGTAAAAAATGAAAAAAAAGACTACGATTTTGGAATTGCAACTGTTTTTTTTTCACCCCTTAAACATCATATTAAAAACTAAATACCGAAGTTACCGTAAATGTAGTTTCTGCAGATGGCCATATCGAAAACTTATGTCTCTTCAGTGCACATTAAATCAAAATAATTGGAAAAATAACCCGAACGAAAGATATATAGAGCTGACAAAGAACAAATAACGAATAGGATTAGAATGGAAAACAACGACAGACATTACAGTTATAACCAAACAACCGGTACAATTATTTTCCCGTTTTGTTCTTCAGTCTTAGACTGGTATGAATGGACAAAGTGATGAAGAAAAAAATATGTGACCATGCGTGCCACACTGTGTATAAAATATGGTTGATATTGATAGAGAATAGGTATTAAACATTTTCTGGACTAATATCTCGACTTTGACGAAAATGGTCATCTAAGTACTTAAATTTTACGACAAAAAGGACGATTTTACTTTCAAAATTATCAATTTCCCTAACAGGGACAATAATAATCCAGCTTTTCTTGCCTACGGAATGTATGTTTCACAACTGATTCGTTACGCGAGAGCTAGTACAACTTTTACAGACTTTCTCATAAGACATAGTTATCTCCGTGACCGCCTTATTAATTATTTTATACTTAGTACTTCGATGATCATTTCTTTCAACTGTCTACGACATTTCAAAAGCTTTTGCTGTTGAGTTGCTTTTGGACACTACTGCAATGTAATGGCACGTTTGTCATTCCATTTAACCGGTTTAACCCACCATTTCTTTTGAAATTCAGGACCATTGCGCTTTGGTTTCCACCTGATTTGTCTTTGTCTTATGGACTTCGATTCTTAACAACTCTGTTCGGTAATTTTTTTTATTACCCCTAATTCACTGTGTTTGAAAAATTTCAAGGGGTAATATTACGCCACATCTGTTACTTGCGTCATATTTAATATAAATATACTCTGCATTCAATTCAATAGAAAAAAAATCGAAGACAAAGTCAGCATATAAATTAATTATAAATGTAACTTCTGGTGCAGTGGCAATTTTATTTTACTAGGAAGTACCCAAAATTTAAGGAATAATCACATCAGATCTATCCTATTGAGCTTGAAATTAAAGAAACAACTGATGCACCTACTTCAGCTTCGTACCTAGATCTTTTGTTGTAAATTAACGAAAAATGGACGTTTGAAATCTAAGCTGCATGACAAGCGTGATGATTTTACTTTCCCAATTATGAACTTTCCCTTTCTTAGCATCAACATATCTACCTTTCCAGTGTCCCATATGAAAGTGGAAAGTTTCAGCTAGATTCACGTCTTCCCGGATTTGACTTGACCGCTTCCGACATTTTTCTAGATTGACTCGTTTACAGTGGGACGGGTGCTGTTAACAGAGCAGGACATGTCTACCCCTCCGAAGCACCTGATGTAACTCTCAGTTTCATGGGAGTTCACAATCTGGGTGCCTTGGTTTTGAATGTGGTGTTTTTTTTATTTCTGTACTTTGTAGCTGTCTTACGTCATTGTTTTCTGTGTTCTCGTTTTTGCCATGTCTTTGGACTTCGATTTTGTAAATACCGCTCCTTTGTTCCTTCGGTATTGTCTTTGTTTAAAAACAACAGTCCAACTATCTAAACTAACCAGACTTTCAAAAAAGGTAGAGGCACGTTCTTAAAAGATATACATACAACAGGACACACGTGTTGTTTTAAATTAAGTTAAACAGGGTCTTCTTTTACATAATAAAGCTCGAACTTGCTGTATATGCAAATCTTATATGTACGAGGTTCCTATAGAAAATTACGACTTGTGTAAGTTTAGAGGTAATGCCAGTTTAAGAGTGAATTTATTCCCTTAATTCATGATCGACATTTTGCAAAGGAGACAACTGTCATGTTAGAAACTGCTGTAATTAGCACCCTGGTGAATAATTACTTGCAATTGCACGAGGAGTGGAGAAATTTTTAATCGTTGTTCCGATTGATGCCAAATCTTACTTCCCTTATGTAATAATATAATTTTTGTAATCACTTTACTGAAAAATAATTAGCCATTACTATTTTCAATTATAATTGTATCATTTATTTCGTGATATCCGACAGAAAACATGTTGAAAATAGCAAAAAATATAATTGTCTTTCCGAAAAGTTTCTAATTCCTTAAAAATATAGCCAATACGTCAATACGACTATGACGGAAAAACTCGTCCAAGACCTTTACTATCGGCCAACTGCGAATTCATAAGATCATTATCATAGTTAAAACAATGTATGCGACCGTTGAAAAATTCATTATTACATGTATTTTATTTATATAACAATTGTAATTACTTCATCAAGGTCGCATCTATTGTTTCGACTATGATAATATGCTAATCGATTCGCAAATGGCCAATAGATATCACACATACCACAAAGTGATTTTGATATTTGTTTTACACTTACTGACATAGGCAATATGATGCATATAAATGCCTAAATCATCTTGCAAAACCATCAACAAAGGCATATTGAAAATAATAAATTGTGAAGACAGGAGAGCCTAATAAAAAGAACACACAACATTATTCCTCGTTTGAAGGAACTGATTGTTATAGATTGTTTTATGAAAATGTACGTATATATGTAAATGTTGATATCTTTTATACTGTATCTTTTTACTTAGGGCTGCAGTCTCAGAGCTGAAATTTTGCATGAATATGAATATACATTGCTGAAAAAATGAGAGACGAAGGTATCTTCTCTACGACACCAAACGGGGTACTTCGTACCTTGTTTTGAATACTGTACACGATTGGTTTTTATACACCACGGATATGGAGTTTCACCACAAATCTTGTCAATTATGATTTGCAGCCAACCGGGTTTTACGTATAATGTTGAGACTACACTACAAGGGATGTCCATAAAATTAATCTCTGGATACGTGCTAGTCAAACTCTGTAGATTGAGATTATAAAACCGCCAATTTAAATGTCTGAATTTTTTATCCATCTTCAAATGAAGTTAAGATAAACACCATAAAAGTCACCAGCCGCTATTATTGTTTGTCATTTTATCATTTCCAGTAAGTGTCTCTTTCCATGTTTGCAGTTACTGGAAGTCAACATAATTTGCTGAATATACATTGTACATTTGAGCTAACACGAAATATTTGTCACTGGCACTTATCAGACGAAACTACCATACCGAGAAAATAAATGCAAAATAGACAGCATCCATAACACGACTTCCTATTGATCCATAACATATTTTCGTTTTCATAGTATTCACTCACTTCGTAGAACCCAATCAATTTTTTACTTTCTTTCCGTTCGTATTGTAAAGGGACTTCTTTCGCTGATCCACTGCATGGCTTTTCCTTTTGGTGTTAGCATTCAGATGGAATAATACCGATGTAATCTGATTCACGAAATATTTCTAAAAATTAAGTTAAAAGCAGACGAAAAACCAAGTTTAAAGAAGACGCTATTATGACACTTTTTTGGAAGGGATAGATTGCTCCTTGTCAATCATGAGATGTCAACTCCGGAAGCAATTCAAGGAATTTCAGACTTCCTCTCAAAATATCAAATGCATATCTACAGTAACGATATAAACAAACAAGTTAAAATTCTTGTCGAACTACGATAAAAGGTAAAGCAATAAATATATACACATGTCAAAACGTAAAAAATATGATTAAACAACATTGCTACGCGTAACTGTGTCCCCCGCCGCTGCAGTAAAGTCGATAAAGTCCCATAACTCATGTAAAATTTTGAGAATCAAACTGGCGGCAGGATATGATCAACTGTAGTAGGTGGCAAACAGCCAAGCAAAATTTCAGCAAAATCCCTTCATAGGCATATGGAAAAATCTTACCGTTTTGCTCATTTGCATATAGTTCTCTATCGGGGCCATTTTTAGACAAAATGGCGTCAAAAAATCAAATACATTGTGAATAGAAATGGAACATTTTCATGAAGGACCCGGACATTTTATTAAAAAAATGTGAGTTTTACATGAATAAAATATTCAGTTAACGTTTCCCTCCTTCACCACACATTGAAATGAATAAAATATCTTAAAAATTCAAGGTTCCCAGACGGAAATAATATTTGAAGCGAAATGCGTAGTATTGCCTTTGTCAAGATATTGGAAGATGTCGATTTTCTGTAATTTGAAATTGAAATTGTCAAGTAATCTCAAGATGTAAACATTTTGTCATGAAAGAATATGCAAGTGTTTAACAATAATGATTCAGTGATATTCCTACTTACATCAACAGAAATGAAATGAAGGTTCCCACAAATGTTAAAAAATGCATGATTTTGATGAGGACCTTATGAAACTGTCCCAATTTTGCCAACATTTACACAGATTTCACATTTATTTCATGAAATTCGCGCCGGAAACTTTATTTGTGCAATTAAAATTAGAGTCGAATACGGTGAAAGAGATAATATTATCCGTATAACGCTGGTAATTGAAAAAGTGGATTCAGGCACTTCTCTGTGGTCACGTGGTATAACTGCCTTATGCATATTCATAAATTTGCATAAAAAAGTAACCCACATTTTGCCATATTTGATTTTGAGGAGGTGTGTCCACAAAGTCTTCCTATGTTGTAGTATGCATTAAGTCGATAAGGCCCATAACTGCCGTAAATGATGTCGAATAAAACTGGTAGCATAATATGATCAAGTATATATGGTGGCAAATGTTCAAACAAAATTTCAGCATAATCCGTTCAGTGGTTTCCGAGGAGTTGCGCCCACAAAGTGTTCCTGTAAAATTTGTCAAATCAAAATGGCGGCATGATACGATCAACTACAGTTGGTGATAAAACAATCACATGAAATTTCAGCAAAATCTGTCCAGTTTTGTAAGAGGAGTTGCGCCCACAAAAAACGTGACACACGGACGCAGACCATTACCATGTCCCTCTGTCGCGTTGCGGCGGGGGACAATAAATTGCTATGATCTAGTACATATGGAGACTAATAATCCTGGAAAATTTGAAGGAATTTTGAGGAGTTGCGTCCACAAGATTGTCATTGTATAACATTGTTAAATTTTTAAAGTCCAATAACCGCTACAATATTTGACGAATCAAAATGGCGATGCGATATGATCTAGGACATATGGCGACTAACAATCCTGTAAAATCAGAAGAATTCGGACTAGCAGTTTCTGAGGAGTTGCGTCCACAAGATTTGCCCTTGAATAACAATGTGGAAAAAAATCAATGTCCCATAACTCCCACAAAATTTGAAGAATCAAAATAGCGATGCGATATGATCTAGAACTAATAGTGACTAACAATCCTGTAAAATTTGAATGAATTCTGACTGGCGGTTTCTTAGGAGTTGCGTCCACAAGATTTGCCGTTGTATAACAATATGGAAATAATTAAAGTCCCATAACTCCAACAAAATTTGACAAACCAAAATGGCGATGCGATATGATCTAGTACTAATGGTGACTAACAATCCTGTAATATGTTAATTAATTCTGATCAGCGGTGTTTGAGGAGTTGCGCCCACAAAAAGCGTGACGCATGGACGCAGACCATTACTGTGTCCCTCCGTCGCGTTGCGGCGGGGGACAAAAACAAGAAGACAGAGGTGGGGATGGGCCAAGATCATCGACATTGATGTCTTCAAAGGGCCGTGGAAAAGAAACAAAATGGCCAAGATGTGAAGTATTACGTCGCAGGTAGAATACAGGTAAAATGAATTTGACGTTCCCTGTTTAGAACAAAGACCAAAAGTAGGGTGACTGGGTAGGGGCAGGATATTTAGCCCTCTACACGAGACCAAAATTTATCATTAGAAATATACATTAAAGAAGGTATTAAAAACAAATATAATACCTACATAGATAAATGTTTCACAAAGAGGCCCGGGAAAATGTTGGATTGGTGCACTGTCAAACAATCCGAGATGGCCACTCCTTTTAATCGTTTTTATCGTGGACTTAAATAACTATTTACAAAGATGCGTTGTTATGTGGTAGAAATGACCAATGAATTGCCAGCAATAATGAAAAAAACAAAATTGGCTCAAATTAACATTTAATCAGACGAAAAATAATTATTTTACAAATTAAATACAATATTTGACTTATCTGACAATAATGAAGTCAAAGTAATAATCCAAATGAATAGTTCACTTAATTCCACCAATAAATGTCCAATAGAATAATTCTTATAATCCTCACTAAATAGTTGATAATAGATTCGATTTCCAATACGAAAGATGTTCGTGATAATCCTGTATAAACTTTTTAAACTGACTGCATGAACCCTTTTATGCTACCTTATATAAATACATTTATTATTTCCAGAAAAATCTTCACATGATATAACTAGAACATTCTAATCAACTAATAATCACATGACTAAAATGATTATGTAAGGAAAACCTCTAGAAAATTCTATGTGTTAAATTTAAATTCTAGAAATTTCTATATGTTCTAAGGTGTAATAACCTTGACCATTGTTTATTGTAAACAAGTTACATAACTAGGCCAAACAAATTACATAATATTAAGGCTGTACAAAATAAAAACAATGAATAAAATGCATTATAGAATATTTACAACATTTAATTACCTACAACAACGTGTAATGGTGAATAAATTGATTACTACGACGTTACGATGTTATATTCTTACATTAATAAAACCGGCACTCCCCTATATTGTCACAGAAAACTTGAGATATTCACCATTACGAATAACTAAATACCGAAGTTATTGCAAATTTATGTTCTACATACGAACGATTAATCAAATGTCAAGTGTTATGTCATTACATCTAGGTCTCCCCAGAGAAGATCAACAAGAAGTTATTATTTACGTTATGTAACTAGAACCAGTGAAGAACCGAATCACTAAACACCGTGTTAACATTCCGACAAAACAGTGAGCACTGACCGGGATCTACGAGACGAGCAAAGTAAAAAAAGACTAGTTTAATGATATATTATTGGACAAATTTATGAAGTATGACACTTTAAGATAGAACAATACGACCCTCTATCAAAGACTAGTGGACTTTTCACCGAATACATAAACACTTTTTTCCAAATGAAAGTAGAATGCATTGAACGGGTCAACTGGTGGAAAATGGAAGATGACAAGTGGAAACATATTCAACACTTCATAGAAAGTAAGGTATACTACTAAACTACAATAACCAACAAGAAAAATCAGGCATTTAGATCATTGGCCAACTTAATGAAAAGTGTATGGGGAAAACTTGGACAAAGAATTTACCTACCCAATATCAGATTTATTTGTTACCCTGTAGACTATTTCGATATGTTGACAAGCGACATGATTATTGTCATGAGTTTCTAATCCGTTGGTAATGAGATGGTGGAGTTCAAGTATCAGCAATAAGAAGTGTCAGACACATGCATACCAATGTAGTCACTGCTGCTAAATACAAATGCCCAAGCCCGTTTTAAATTTCATAGTGATTTGGAGAAGAAGGCCTGAGGGTTACTTCAAAATGAAGAACAACAATAAAGTGGTTGTTCTGTTGCTTAGTTTTACTGTGAATTTGTAAAGCTTTTGTGTCATGTGTATTGACTCTATCTCTGCATTAGTAATTAGGGTTTCTCCGCCTCTTGTTTGCCTTATAGACGGAGGGAAGAAAATGTATACATGCTAGTAATGATTTTATTATCCCGAATGTTGGGTGACAATTATACAATAAGTGTTCGAGTTAGAAAAACTGAAAATAAAACAAAGAACACACACAAGATAGATACCGGTAATGGATACAAAATAAGATTTTTTGAAAAAAAAATGTAAAGCAAATAGAGAGAAATAACATAATTTTGGGAAAGACATACAAGAGAATTTGAATGAATTAAAGGGTAATGAACATTACAAAGGGAGATAATTCAGAATTATTACAAAAGATGACACACGTACAACGAATTAGGAAGCGAAAGATAAGGGGAGTTAGAGGAAGAGAACAATACATAAAAAGAGATAGAAAACACAACGATTTGGGTTCAGGATGGAAAGTGAGAACAAGGAACCAGGAAACGAGAGAAAACGGGTGCTTATGAAAGCAACAATTTATTTTGCACATGGATCAAATTTTCTTGGTCATTGGTTCCCGCTCGCCCCTAGAAAATCGCCCCGCCCGAGAATCATTTATTTTTTTAACAAATCCGATGAGTCTGAATTCTGGTATTTTATTTCGGGTCCGCATCCAGTATACGTTTCCGTTTATAAGCATTTAGACATTTCCAGTTGTTGACAAAATGGTTTTCAGTATCGCGAGAGTTGTTGCCGGAACAACAGAAAAGAAAGCTGGTTTGCATCCAATAACGACGACGATTCGAAGACAATACTCGGAACTTACAATGACTTCGTTTCGCGTGTCATTTTTAAGAAAGCCTTGGTAATTGCGCTTCAAACAGCAAGAATATCTTCTTTCATCGGAAGGAATAAACAAGATTTATCTACCGAATTTGTCTAAACAAAACATAACATGGCTTGGTCCATAGATAGAATTTAGAGTAAATTTAGACGAAACTTTAAACATTGTGGCAACAATAGTTAATGGTCTAAAAATTCTCATGGATAGTGCCAACAAGTTCTGTCATTTGCCTGAATTAAGAAATGAACTTAACCGGAAAAAAAAACTTTTCAATGACATAGCAGAATGGTTAGAAACTCAAAATTCTGGATTTCTTTCAAAAAACAAGGACACTCTTGGGACAAATTTGGTAAATACTTTCCGTAAATGTCCTATGGTATATCGATGGAAATAACACAACACTTGCTAGCAGGACTTGCAAAGTTCCTTTGTCCTTATCCCACTTTCAAGGTTAATATAAACCAGAACACAAAAAGAGAAAGAAAATAGGCGCAGTAAACCTGGAAGAGAATGTTTTGCAAAGTCATTCTACTGCAGTCTTGTTACCGAGTGATAATGGGTTTTTCAAACTTGAGCAATGGGCATCAGTCAAGGAAGTTGTTCACCAGTTGGGAGTAAATTTAAAGAAGTATGCAGACTTCCTTGCCTCAAAGAAACATTGAAGTGAATGCAGTCTTATTAAAAAGGCATTTCAGGGTGACAAGAAGAGGTATTACTGTCATATTCATAAATATAAAATGAACTATCCATACTCTAAGTGTGTACTCTATTTGTATTGTGTACTTGTGCATGTGATATACACTATATATAGTTATCCGAGCTCACACAATTTAAGGATTTTTAGCCGAGTTGCAACGAAGTTGAACTCGGCTATTGGTTTGGTGTTGTGGACGGGCGTTAAACATTGGTTTCCGGATGATAACTCAAAAAGTTTACATCCAATCAAAATGAAACTTGCAAACATTGTTGGATACTAGGAGGAGAGGAACCCTATCGATTTTGGAGAGAGTAGGTCAAAGGTCAAGGTCACACTGACCAAAAATAGACTGAAAATTTTAGAACAAATTTGGTTTCTGGATAACTCAAAAAGTTTACTTTCTATTGAAATGAAACTTGGATATATTGTCGGATACCAGGCAAGAAGGGACCCTATTGATTTTGTAGAAAGTAGGTCAAAGGTCAAGGTCAGTGTGACCGAAAACAGACTGAAAGTTTCAGAAAAAATTTGGTTTCCGGGTGATAACTCAAAGTTTACATCCAATTAAAATGAAACTTCGATATGTTGTTTGTTACCAGGAGGGAAGGAACCCTTTTAATTTTGGAGAAAGTAGGTCAAAGGTCAAGGTCACCGTGACCAAAAATAGACTGAAAATTTCAGAAAAATTTGGTTTCCGTTTACAACCAATTGAAATAAAACTTGGATACATTGTTGATACCAGGAGGGGATTAACCCTATTGATTTTGGAGAAAGTAGGCCAAAGGTCAAGGGCAGTGAAGGTCACAGTGACCGAAAATAGATTTAAATATTGAAATGTCAAGACATGAAACTATAAAATATACCTTCTTGAATTCTTAGAATTTTGGATATTAGGTAGGAAAGATAATTAAGAGAAAATTTTAGAAATATTTGGGCCTTCATTTTAACTTGCTCACATAATATTTGAAGTTGCAACTCGGCTTGTGCACCCTGGTGCCATTTAGATTTTTTTCAGTATTTCTATCAATTAATTTATATTGTTCTGTCCATCTGGATATTTATTTCCACAAGTCTTCTAATTTTATATTACCAAGGTTTTCTACAATGGACTCTATGAGTGCCCTTTGGCAGTGCTTGTAAAATTACTTTGCCCATTTTTTGTTGACAATCCCACACCCAAAAGGGTTATAGCATAGTTGTATCATTGACCGACATCTAGCAATGAATACCGCTAAACGCTAAAACCAATGCTAGGGGCTGTCTCAGTGTAACTTACTATGAAGAAGTGTAAGCATTTTGCGAAGTTTGGTGACTTTAACATGAACAACAACAAAAGCATTGGTTATGTTTTCCATATATTTGTAGGCAAAAATATTGATCATCTCCAAAATGCTTTACACCATAACTAAATTTAAACAATTTTTCATATTGGCAGTATTTGGCATTGCACAATATTATGTTCTTTCATAACTGATGATGTTGTTATACCAAATCTATTTAGAAGTATTTCAATTGAAGTTTCATATGTAAGAAGGGTTGATATCATAGTCAACGGAAATTATGTCCTTAGCTAGCTGTCAGTAACTGCGAGCATTTGTCCGGGCAGTACCTGAGTGTATTGTCTTCATGTTTTATGTACTTCATTGTAAGGGTACTCGTCTTGGTAAGTTGGATCTTTTTCTAGTTTGATTTTTACCTCGAGTCTTTTTGTTTATTTATTTTTAGCCATTTACCACACATAGGGGAGGGTTTGGATCCAAGAAAACGAGTTTAACCCCACCACAATTTTTGCGCCTGTTCCAAGTCAGGAATATCTTGGTCATTGGCTTGTCCTTGTCTTCTTATAAAATTTTAGTTTCTTGATATTTGGGTTATTGGATGTGGTTTGTTTCCATTGATTTATTCACTTTTTTTACCTTTTTGGGGCCATTTAGGGCTCGCTTTATGGTGTGAGGTTCCTCATTGTGTTGAAGACCGTACGGTGACCTCTACATGCTTTGTTTTGGGTCGTTTTAACCTGGATATGCCGTGTTGTTTCCTTGACATTTACCCCATTTCCTTTTTTTCATATTTATCGAGATTTTGTATCTTTTATATTTTTTCCATATTCTTCATACAGACATAGCAAAAGTCTGATGTTCTGCGAACATCTGTTTTTAATGCAAAATCCTTGGGGTATAAATTTCAAGATTCATATTTATGAGGTGGGAGTACCTGTTGCCAAGTACAGCAGTTAATCCTACTCAGCAAGCTCGATATCAGACGTTACACACTGCTGTAATTCACAGTGATTTCAATTGTCCAGTGGTTGTGGTAAATGATCACTCTTCTGGTGAACCGAATAGAGGATTTGACCATGTCAAAGGAATTGTAATGCCATTGAAATGTTGTTAATTCACATACACAGGTTCATAATTTTCATCCATTGTTTCCTGTTATCCCCTTTGTTACATCAAAAGAAAATTTGATGTTTATTTGGAAAGTTCCTACTGATAAATCAGAAAGTGAACTTTTGGATAGAAACATGCAGGTTGGTAGTGAACTTCGCTAAAACTTGCCAATATATCACACTAGAGCAAGGAGAGAGAATGTTTGAGTTTGTTTGGTAGATCTATTTCTAATAAGTAATCTTTTCTAAGAGAGGAATACCGTCGACTGACCAATCAGCTAATGTTAATAGAAAGTGAACTTGGCCAGCGCATAGCTTAAATCTTAGATAACGAAGAAACTGATTGATATATGATTTGAGAAGTAACAACACTGGTCAGCCTGAAAAGTATGCTTTATATATCAATGAAAACTGGAAACTGCGGTCGAAGGACTGACGACATGATAAAGTAGACAAAGGTGAAGTAGTTACTCATTTAGCTGATGCTTTTTCTGTGAGAGATTTTTTGGAACAAGTAAAATCCGAACTGGCAGATGATGTTCCAATTCCAACACAGCAGTGGTTACGTTGGCAGGTCTGGCTCAGGCGTTCTAACTTTGTCATCTCATAGATATACAGGAAAACTTAAAGTAAAATTCAGGATGCAGAGTCGTCAGTTTAGAAAACATCATATTGACATGCACTATGTTTCAGCAATTTTTCGTTATTTGAAAGAGTTTGCTGTTATGTATAAATCTGATTGATATATTTTTTGATGGATGATCAGCACAAACTCAAAGTTGGGGAACCTGGCTATCCAGTGGCCTGTGTAGAACTTGAGAACGAAGTAATTGTTGCCATGGGGAAGAAGTTTGAAGTAGGGGATCATGACTTCACAAAATTTTCCCTACCCCCTAGTGTCAATCAGTTTACATCAATTCCTAGTGAAATTGATAATACTCTTCAAGGTGGTACGGTATTTTTTTGGTCTCAATGATACAGCATTTCAACCTTCTACCCCATGGCATCATGCAACTGAACTTGAAAATATCTTAAAATCCTCTTTTACTGGGGAAGCTTCTGTAAAACCAATTTTGGCTATGTAAAGTGATGGAGGTCCTGACCATGGACTCACTTATGTATCAGTACAAATGTCATTATTTGTATCTAATCTTTGATTTTGACATGCTCAGTGTAGCCAGGACCCCTCACTCAACAAATCAGCTGGAAAAATCCTGCTGAAAGAATAATGTCTTTTAAACCTTGGATTCCAATCAGAGGGATTAACGAGAGAGAAAACTGAGCATTAGGAAAAACAGTTAGAATCAGTTAATTCTCTTGCTGTCAAAAAAAATACCCTACATTTCAGGAAGAAGTATTAGATTCAGTAGAGCTTGTTATAGTATTGTTATCAAATGTCATAATTAACATGGAAGGATGAAAACTTGAAGGTCTTTCAACCGGCAAATGAAGGCGAAACATTTGTTTTGAGACGAGAAATTTTAAGGATTGATCCAGAGCTGAAGGCTACTGGTAGTACTCAGAAGGATGTCAAAAACAGAAAAAACATTTTTCAAGTTTCTCGATGACCATTGCAAAGTTTACCTATTTAGTGTAAAAAAAATGTGGTAAAAGTACATGTAAAGTATGTAAAAAGCCTCGTTGTCTGATGAGATTTCAGAATCTTCCGGATCCAGAACCCTTAAATGCAGATAAGTATAAAATGTTTGAAGTCTTGTAAGGAAAAGAAACAACAGAGAGATTCAGATCATCATTTACTGCCAAGCCATCAAATGTACATAGTTTGCCATTTACACCAGCAGCACGGTAAGCAAAAAATGTAGAAACGGTTCTTATGTGTTCGGAATGCAAGATGCCTTGAGTTTTGTATGCAAAGAATGTTGTAAGGGGAGATAGAAGAAAAGAGTTGCTTAGGTTTTTAGAGGAAACACAGTACTCATGTGTTTGTACATTTGATGACTCAAAAGTTGATGATGGCCATGTCCTTAGAAGAGTCTTCGTGAGAAAAAACCTGGCATGTAATTGTCCAGTTGAAGTATCTTATTTTCCTGCTGGGTTTGATGATGTCTGTTGTTATTGTGGCACTGAGGAAATAGAAAATGATGGAGGGGAATGCTGACGAATCGTCAAAATATCATCCCTTTTGTATTGACTGTAGAAACCCTGCTAAAAAGATTGTTGAAAGGAGATCTAGAGACATTTTTAAACAAAAATGGGCATCATATAACGTTGTAGTCCTGGCATCCAGTGGTGTATGTACATTGTTGTATAAAATAATCTTTATTGTTACTTCACAAAAACATTTTATTAGTCCCCTACCGGCTTCGCCGAACGGGACTTTAGGTTTGCAATCCGTCTGTCAGTCCGTCACACTCAGTTTTCCGGATTTTTTCCCATACCATAAGAGATATTTATCTAATATTTGGTATGTAAGTCTACCACAATGGGTTACAGATTGAGTTTGGTTCCAGTTCATTGATTTTGGGCAGAGTAATGGGCCTGTGACCTAGAAAATTTTGGTAAAATATAGGTTTTCCGACTTTTTTCTAAACCGTTCCATATTATTAAGCTTATATTTGAGTCTACCACTATGAGTTACAGATCAAGGTTGAGTTTGGTTTCTTGAAACTTGAAACTTTTTATTTCACTAAAGGCCCCACATGAGGCATAATAGTACAACATTACACACGTAATATATGGAACAAACATATATACATATAAGAATTAGTATATGCAGATGGAAGTAGATAATACAAATTACTACTAGTTATTAAATAGAGATATAATTTTCGATCCATTGATATTTGACGGGGTTATGGGCCTTGGACTTAGAAAATTTTGGTAACCAGTCTTTTTTTCTAAACCATTCCAGATATTAAGCTAATATTTGCTATGTGAGTCTACCACTATGAGTTACACATCAAGTATGAGCTGATATTTGCTATGTTAGTCAACCACTATGAGTTACACATTACATTTGAATTTGGTTCTGGTCCATTGTTATAGGTCCGGATCTTAAAGAAATTTGGTAAAATATAGGTTTTCCGGACTTTTATATTAACCTGATATTTGCTATGTGCATAAGTCTGCCACCAGGAGTTACAGATTAAGATCAAGCTTTTTTCTGCTCCACTGATTTTGACAGATTTTGGGCCCTGGACTCGGGTATACTTTTTTCTGTAACTATTTTTGCTGGTATATCAAAGAATTATTCCACTTGTAGGGGACTTCTGTATTGTATTGCAATACGATCCATACTTGTTTCATTTAAAATACAAAGAAAGTTTATTGAAATGTGGTTGTTTTATTTTATTAAGAATATTTGTTGAAAACTGTAACATAACTTGTAATCCATCCAATATCCAGCTACAGCATCATTTGATATCCATCATCATATCTTTTGCATCTTTTTGAAACTTTTGTTCACTTCTATACAGTGCATAGATACACAATTTTAAAACGATAATGTGATAGAATAGTATATTGATTGTATAGCACACATTTTTATACAAGAAAAATATACAAATTATAAAAAAATAAATTACACCCGCTCGTCCTATATTTTTTCATGGTGTTGCATGAAAACCTACCTATTAAGTTTTATTTGCCTAACACGAGATGCCATATATCGGATATAAGAGAACATGTTCCTATACCCCAAGTTCCCTCTATTTTGTTGTTTCTGATTAAGATCTAAATATTGGTGCAATTAACCTAATTGCTATATTTGTGCATGTAGACGTCCAATATATAAGTCAACGATAATTTATCATTTTGTATGAAACGTATAAGTTGGACGATGAAGACCACTTATGTGTATAATCAAACAATACGTTGTGGTCATTCATATCATTGCTCTACAATGACTGACATTTTCCAATTTGTATTTGGAGTATCATGTTGCGTTTGACGTCACTATTTCAGCGTCAAGATTTGTAATCTTATTTTTAGAAACTCTAATTGCCGATGCTCATTTATTTTTATATCAAGGTTTCAAATGTTTTAGCCTTAATATCACCACAGTAAAGAGGTTCCCTGCTGTGTCCCGGCTAATAAAGACTAAAGATATACACTTATTTACTGGATATGGAATGGGTTTTCTTAGTAGCGTGAATTGGAAGTATATTTGTTGTTTGTTAGTATATCCACGTTTCAAGCGTTAATACCAGAATGGATTGATTCTAGCCGATCAACTGATTTGCAAAATATAAGAGATAATCTGGGAAATACCATCAATGCCACAAAAAACAAAAAGGCATAACCTATATTTTGAAATTTATAAGATTTCATGAAAAATATGCAAGTACCCCAGAGTGTTTTTCTTTCAACATATGTGCAGTTTATACAAAATAACAATATTTGAACATGCAATGACTAAAAGAAGAATAAGGGTATCTGAGGGATAATCGGTCCGCTGCAGAACAAAAGCTAGTGATCCATTATTAATATTTTCTGCTGCTTTTTTGTACATTGCTAATATCTAAAAAAAAATACACTCTGCACAATTTATGAGGAATTATTTTGTTCCGTCATGCCAGCTATGATTTGTGCCTGAAACTAAAATTGAAGCTCAAATATCACAATAATATACTCTATCGACATTTTTTGTTATATTTAGAAAATATACTTAATTTACTGCTTAGCTGCAACAAAACTATCATTGTTAACTGTAAAATTTACGACTGGGTCAATAAAAAGAAAGCAAACAAGACAGGGGTCTCACAGTGTCAGTTTCATCAACTCCGGGGTTGCACGATTCCATACGCTAATTGAGATAAATTGTTCATCGGTATAAGAGTTGTATTAGCTACTTTTAAAAGTGAAAAATCTTAAATTATTTTACTCAAGCCTATCAGATTTAATTTAAATTCAAACATAAGCTATTCGATACTGTTTAAAAGAAGTAATACAAGCATTTTTGGCTAATTAGCACGTAATCTTTTAACGACAAGAATAAGACAGCCTTAGACTGTTTTAAAGTAAGGACAAAAAACAATCCTCACTTTTGTTAACTGAATGTTTAAACACTCAATGAAACCAACCCACGAGGTCTTCTGCACTATAAAATAAGAAATTTGGAAAACACTGGAAGGTAAATTTTTACTTCCAATAGAAATTAAAGGATGAAACAATTTGTTTTGTGTATTTTTCAGACAGGCGCACTTCAAATAGTCGTTTAGAAACAATGGCGATGAAAGGCAAAAATGTAACGCTATTACAAAAACATACCAATAGATATAACATTTAACGCCCAGCAAAACATTCTTAAAATTTTAAAGTTCCAACGAAAAATACAAATATAACTTAAAGTTGGCGATACCGTTTGGTACACAGTCACTGGTTCTTAATTCATCCAAAAAGATGCTGTTTAAACAATAATATCAATTTGCATTTGGAATTGGGTATTTTTAGATGGTAAGTTTTTGACAATTGGTCGCTTTCCATCTAGCTGCCACTATTCCATCAATTTGAATTGGCTATTGACCAGACACATCACAGCAAACAGACTTGAAATCAGTCAAATATCTCTCCAATTCTATATAATATACATTTTCCTATTACAGTACAGGTGGGTCGATGCTTTGTCTTGTTTACTGTAAATAATCCTGGAGTGATCCACAGTGATGTATGCTGTATGTAAAAAAGTTGTTGCCTGTCAAAATTGGGACAGAAAATGCAACTGTAATATCAGTGAAGAATTGACCTTGTCCATAACTGTGTGTGATTTTTAGTAGTAAAGTAAATGAGAACCGAAAGGTCAATCTAGAACAAATAATCCAAGGACAGTGGCAACATCAAAGAAACAGAAATATAAAATGAGTACGGCACAGAAAAGAGAAATGGAGGCACACACACACACACATATATACACAAATGAACAACACGGACCCAATAATAAACCATTGGTGAGATCAGTTGCACCGGTAGAGTAAGCATCTCCTGAATCTTAAATTCTTAAATCCGATAGAGGAAACAACAATTATGCTTTTAAAGAGAAAAATATGTTGTAATCTGGGAAACAGATATCCTATAGCGGTCCAAGAGATTGTGATGTCGACCGTAGAATTTCTGGAGGGATGACTTCCAAGTTTTGGGTAACATATCCTTGTTTAAGTAGCCTTATTTGAGCAAAAATAAGTCGGTGTTATAGATGATCTATTCAGTTTCTATATTTTTTATAGAGCTCTGTATTGTGGTCTTCAAAATTATCTTATATTTCTTAACGGGGACAAAAGCGGACTTTGTTGTAAATACTGGCATCAAAATAACGATGACTACTGGAAATACATAATAATTCTTTTCCAAACCCTTACTAGATTTTTCGTTCATAGTACGTCAGTGTTTTACCAGCAGACTAGGCTACTTTCGCTAGCCGGCAGTTTAGTTACTAGTCTACCTGTACTTGGTTTATTCGTATATGAAA
>MJUU01074138.1:43356-65727 GCA_002080025.1 Modiolus philippinarum
TATTGCTAAAAAAACAATCGCTTTAAAGATTTTTGATTTTCTAGATATATAATCGTTTTTGTTTAACAAAATTGAATACCAAGTTTTTTTAAAATTCCCCGAATGGTTCCACGTAATGCTTTTATCTGTATTTAGTTCCAAGCCACAGCCCCTTCTTGCCCCAATCCATACAAATTGTGTTTTATCAAAGTTTGCTCTCAGACCTGAGCAGGAGGCGAATAAATCTATCTTATTTAGAGCCGTATTTAAAGACATTTCGGTATCATCAAGAATCAAAGTTGAGTCATCAGCATACTGACTAAGCAAAAATTCAGAATTTTCTATTTTGATACCATTGATGTCATTGTCAAACTTTATGGAGGCACTACGTAATTCTAAACAGAGAATAAAAAGATAAGGCGATAAAGGAGTTATTATGCAAAATGGTAAACAAGTTATCACTCCTTGCACTTGCGGTATTGATAAGTTATCTATTTGAAAAGCCTCTTTGAAAGAGCGCAGTGGGAAGATTTTAAGATCGTGCAAGAAAAATTTATAGAATTCAGTTGTGAAACCATCGAAACCTGGAGATTTACCATTTTTCATACTTTTTAAAGCTATCTGTAATTCCACAATTGAAATTTCTCCCTCAAGATCCTGTCTTTGCTCATTGTTCAAGATTTTAATAAAGGATTTTCTATGGAAAAGAAATTTTCTTTATGTATATCAGATATAGCTGTTTTTCGAGACGTATATAGATTTTTTATAATAAGATTTTTGTTCTGCACGGATCATAGTTTGATCAGTAATAATTTCTCCATCATCTAAAGTAGGAATGACCTTTTCAAGATAATTTCTTTTTTCCAAGTTACAAAAATATTTTGTACTTCTTTCTCCCTCAATTTGCCACTTTGCTTTAGCCCTCATTATTGCCTTAATGTGCGTAGTTTTAATTCAATTTGTGTTATCTTTTCTCTAGTTTCTTCTGAAAATTCTTCCTCATATATTTGTCTTAATTGACATTCTAGATCTTTTTCCTTCTTACTGTGCTCTTTCTTTTTATAGGAAGGACAGGGGATAGTCTTCCCCTAATCATCATTTTTAATGTTTCCCAAAACAATTGGTCAGAAATAGAAAACTCAGAGTTTTCTAAGTTTTCATGATCACCTGTTTTATATTGTTCAATACAATCTGTGATATCTCTTTGAAACACATTATAAAACTCTGGTTGATCATCATTTGGTCCATAAATTGCTGCAACTGTCATTCTCTGGTCAAAAATTTTCATATCTAAAATTACATAATCCCCCCATCTATCTTGTGACCATAAATTTCACAAGGAAAATTATTCCGAAATAAAATAGCTACACCTCTACTGTTAGTGGTATGAGAGCTGAAAATTACTTTATATCTCCATTCGGACTGCCAATATGTTTCAAGTTCTTTTTTACAATGCGTATCAACTAGGAAAGTAATATCATAATTTTCTCTGCATTTCATAAAAATATCCCGACGTTTTATATTATCAGACAACAGACCTCTGCAATTCATGCTGAATACTGTTGATAACCATCAAATAGTCTCCAGAGTGACAAAAAAGTATTTCTGAAAGTATACTAAAGCTAGATTAAATTAACTTTAATATCTTATGTATACTGTTGATTTTTGAAATTTTGAAAATTGAAAAAGAATAGGATTTTCACCAAAAATGTAGGGCTTTTTTTTTAAGGATTTTACAGCTTTAATTAGGAATTTTAGGGATGTTTAAAAAAAATTGTAGAAAATAAGGAATATTAGGAAAATAAGGGCCCGCTTGAAAGACTGCATTTTCAATGCAATTATTATGTACTTCAGATCAACTTTCTGTTACCCAAATATTTACTAAAAGAACCAGAATGTATAAATAAGTTCACCCTCGTTTGCAACCAACAAAAAATACTTCATTACTGATTGGGTGTCTACATTATTTATCGACCAATTTTGGGGGTCCTTCAAACCAGTAATTTGTGAAAAATTAATCAACCCCCTCCCTTCGCGAATGAAAGTAACTATTTCATGCTGACCTTAAGTTATTCTGTAGGAATTTTTGCTGTTTTTATTGGGATCTATGATGCTCAATAATCTTCAGTTTTTGTTTGTTAGGAACGCAGTGTTATGTGAATTTTCTTATCCATCGTTGCTTTACATCCATTTTTTTTTGCAAACATTTGTGAATTAATATCGATGTTTTACACAATTTCTTTAGTGATTGACCTTTAATGGTAATGAAGATATATTTTGTGGTTTTTCTTCGTTATGCTATTTTAGTAGATTAATTCATTTGCTACTACGGCCGTTTAAATGTCAAGCAATATCCGTGGTCTACTGAGAATAGAGGGAGATGATCCTGGCCCACCATCGATCATTAAATAGCGAAAACAAGTAAAGTTTCTGTAAAGATGTCGTTAATCTACTGATACCCAATAAACTACAATAAAAAAGGGGGTTTTGAAAAATTCTAGTAAGAATTTGTAATGATATTATCGTTAAAATGTAAAAAGCAAAGGAACAAAATTATCCAAGAACAAAATGCTTAAGAAAAATATTTTTGTGTATGACAATCAACGAAACTACAAATTTCATTCAAATATTATAGGAATTAAAGTAAATTTGGAGGAGTAAATCGATGCGTTAACGCGGCCGACTCACTCACAAACTGAATAAAGTCCAAAGGACTTTCTGTAGAGTTTATAAGTGAAATGCCGCGTTTACACATCTATAAACTCCTCTAAATTTACTTTTATTTTTTTCTTATTCCTATCCTTTAAACTTAAAACAAAGTTGTCACTGAATTTAACATTACCAAATACTGCACTTTTTTTCATCAGAGTGTATCAATGGGCAAGAAGCGTTTACCAAGTAATATCTGTGTTGTTCATGACGTTGACCAATGAAATTTGACGGTGCAATAGCAATTGGAATTATCAATGTTTATTAGGAGTCTACCAAAGAGGAGTTTGTAACAATTGATTTGCGCATATGCAGAAATTAAATTCACAGTAACTTCGGTATTTAGTTATTTGATAAACGTTCCAAAGATGCAATGAAGATTGTTTTCGGTAAATAACTGGTCAAAACGTGATTCCAAAACAATATGAGTTCATTTTTATATGATTTAAATACTTATTAAGTAATAAGGGTAACGATAAGAAAGCAAATGTAGATTTATTAACATTTATCATTGTAAACATATTAAATTATTGGGGAAAACTTTTTGTTAACCTCTCTCCAGGGATTTGATCATTGAAATCAATGACGTCTTTGATTTCTATTATTACGTTTTTGTTTTCAATATATAATATCTCCCTGTTCTTCTGACATTTCCATGACGTTAAAAAGTAAAATGTCAAACACAATAATAAAATAATATAACTTTAAAACAATAATTTAACGATTAATGATTATGAGAAGGGTTATCGTAAGTGGTCTCTTCTGAAAACGAAATTGTTTCTAAATGTAACAAACTACCAGACCCATGAATTGGACTACAGAGTTGCAGGCGCATTTCTTTTGTAGATAGGGAAATACCCTGTCAATGAATTTTGGCCATGCCATAATTGAACACTGTGTATTATTGATTCCATAGTAGGTTTACGGGTATACGAAGTTTTGGCTTTTTAAGATTCACCTTGTCTGTCTTGTCAAACTTGGTATGTAGATTCATCATGGGAAGGCGATATGTCGCATACCAAATTTAGGTCACTGTGACCTTGACTTTGACGTTTCACCTATATGATAGTATATCCATTTGCATTTGGTGTCCGGGGCAGACCTTTTGTACCGTAGCACCTATGATTATCAAACTTGGTATTTGGATGCATCATGAGAAGGCGATGTGTCGCCTACCAAAGGCGTAGGCGCGGTAAGGGCCTTATTTGCCCTAGAAAAATAAGTTTGCTTATATTCACAGTATTTTTTGTTGAAATGTTCTTTGGTTATGGGTTAGCAGTAAAAAGTAAGAATACTCAAGTATTGATGTGCAATTACTGAGTGTTTGAGCGGAGAAGAAGGAACAAATTGCACATTTTGTCGAAAAATGAAGAACTTTGACTACTTTTTCTTAAAAGGAAACACAGAGTGCATGCAAGAACCACAAAAATATTTATATTGGAGGTCAAACGCATTTGTTTTAACAATCTTGCAAATAATCTAATCGTTTCTTGAATGCGATCTATACTTCCTATCAGGAAAACCTTTCTAAAATATGTCAAATTTCTTTGACTTTAAAACTATCAAATGCAGCTTTAACATGACGTCAGAATTGTACCTATTGTGACGTCATGAGTTCTAAATATTGTATTTTTTCGTTGGTGGAATCTTAACTTTGAAAGGAACATAAAAGAAAAAAAATCACCGAAATTTAGGTTCAAATCAGCCTCTTATCGCACCTTGTCCTTTAGGTCACTGTGACCTTGACTTTGACCTTTATGATAGTAAAGCCGTGTTCGTTTTGTGTCCAGAGCTTTTGTATCCACCTTATTATATATTATTTAATGTATTACCCTTTATATGAAGTAGTAGATATGACCTGATTGGAATAAAACCTGCAACTTCAGTCCTGACATTTTACATTATTTTAATTAGGTAGTTGAATTTGTATATAACCAATCGTTTCAATGGCAGGAGCTTTACCAATTCTCCATTGACATCTCCTGAAAAACACCCAGACTGCTTTATTTGATAACATGAACTAAACCAGATTGTCCACCACAGCGAGATGTATCGTATTCGATTTCCAAAAGTATAGATCTTATATATATCACCTCTGTTCAATGGGAGTAATATCAAAATTACCGAACAGAGTCTTCAAGGACGAAATACATGAGACATAAAAAAACAAATCGGGTGAAAACCAATGGAAAATTGGAAATTGGAAAATGGTCCTGGCTTGGTATGGGCATTAAAAAAAAATGGTGGGTTCATAATCATGATACAAAATTTATTAAAGTTAAGCCTTTAAATCATAGAGAAACACCTCTCGAGTATCCTTGAGGGAATTTTAAGGTGAACAGTCTTGGATAAAAAAAAACTTCAGAGAGCTTACCCATTATATTTAAATGACAACATCACGGGTAAGGGAATTATTTCTCAAGAGCTTCAGGTGACATCACGTGTCTTCTCCAAATGACTAAATACCGAGGTTACTGTGAATTTAAATTCTGCATATGCGCATTTCGACAACTTATGTCTCTTCAGTGCAGATCAAATATAAACGTTCGGAAGACCATAAACTCAAAAATATTTAAAAACTGATAGAGAACAAATAACCAATATGATCTAAATGTAAAGCCAATATCAGCTAAGGACAGAGCTTTACACGAGGGAGATACTCCTTAGCTTTCAACAAAATTTACAAAAATTTAGAAATAACGCAATCACAGGTCACATGGTTATAGAGTGAATTATAAAATGAAAAGCATAGTTATATAAAACCCTTGCAAATGATAAAAGTGAATTATGATATAAAAAACCTCGCAAATATTAAAGATCGACATACTGTTTTATAATTCAATGCGCGGCATTACCTTATTCAATTCCTGAAACAGTTTTGAAATGAAATGCTATGTATATTAATAGTCCACACGTTGAAATTGTTCAAAAATTATTTATGTATTCTGCCTTCACCCAATAATCTCGAAACCCGATGAACATGAAAGTCATTTTTTTTTTTGAAAATCAAATAATTGACCTAATTGACAGTGCATGCATTTTCTGGACCCAGATATTCAAAAATTGTAGCTCTCTATTTGTCAACCAGGACATAGAATATAAAACCTACAATGGCCGAAAAACATAGCTGTCAAAAAAAAGAAAAAAAACTGCTGCAAGTATTTTTTCAATTACTTTTCTATCATCTATAATGTAAACGCCTAGCAGCCTAGTAGTGGTTCCGTATCGCTATGTACCTTGAGGACATATTTTTACGGGAAACTTAAACATCATTGAAGATATCAAAGTTCTACCATTCTTTTATAATATCGCTCACCTTCGAAAATAAACTGGCAAGCATGTTTTGATATTAATAAAGACGCGTTGTGAAACTTGTACAAAATGGTGCAAACAAGAATGTGCAGAGAAATAATTAAAATTATTACCAAGGTCACCAACAAAATGATTTTTATAAAGATAATTGTGATGACTTAGCTGTCTAAAAAAAGACGAGATGTTTGTAAAAAAATATATACAATATATGTACATTGTCGGAAAATATAAAATTTATTTGACGAGCTTTAGAAACAGGTAGAAATGCGAGGTTTACCGAGCATTTCTCGCCTGTTTCGCAGCGAGTACAAGTAAATTTTATATTTCTGACAATGTACGTATATTGTTTTTATCCTGCAACCATTTAAACCCTATTTAAAAACGCATTTTCTTTGTGAAGCGGAACCAGGAAGACAGTAAACAACTTCGGCCATTTTGGTATAATCCCTGACGTCATAAGAGAATTTACACTGTGACGTCAAAGTATTCGAGGTTTCAAACCAGTCGCCCTGTCTTTCCTCCGTTAAAAATCGCGGACCGGTTACCAGTCTACCCTACGAATACGAAAAAAATTATTCGTAGGGTCGTATTCGTCTAGTAAATACCACCATTGTAGGATAAATATTTATACCTGCAGATAACACCTCGCCTACTATGTACTGGGTGCCTACGCTTCACAAAAATCCCAACAAACACCGTATTATTTCGGCATCTAGTAAGTGTTCTACTACTTATAACTTATTCATTTATTTCTATAGCCAGTACACTTACTTGTATAAAGGGGTTAAAAGAAAACTTATCAAAATTGGTAAAAAACATATTTTTGGAATGTAAAAAGTTCTATTAAAGTTTTAGATAATTTACAATTAGAACAAAGACCAGTTTCATTTTTGTACTGTTGTGATTTTTCTACATTTTATAGAACCCTTCGATTTTGTTGAATCCAAATTGAAACAACTTATTAGATGGTCTTTTCAATTTTCCGGTCTGCATTTCATGTGTTGTAATAAAAAGCAAGGGTTGATCTCTAATATTCATTACAACAACCATTGTTTGTGGGCATGTTCTGATAGGATTAAGGCATACAATATTGTGGTGGACAACATTTTTGTTCGTTTTGCAAAAATGTTCATCAACGAGTCATTGGAATTAACATGCGTGAAATTTGTGTACTTCTCACTGCAGATCCTTTTCTGTTCTGTTATGAATGGGATCCCACGAAATCCACAAAATGAACCGTACAAAACAGTGATAAGTTCATTAAAATTGATAACAGCAGATATATTGACAATACCCTTACTATTGAAAATACCAGTTTTAGGCTCTGTCGACATCAATTTCACACAAGAACTAAATTTAGTTAACTCCAAATACTGCACTTTTCTGGATCTAACTATTATCACTGACACTGGAAAAATACTACGTGACAAAAAAGATGATTACTAATTTCCATTTTCTTGCAGACGACATTCCTCTATCCTTTTCCAACTGGGTTTATGTATCCCAATTGGTTAGATTCGTATGCGTTTTTGAACTCTTCAAGTAATTTTACTATCACTTCTTAAAACTTTAACAACGAGGTAACATATTTCATAAATTGTTAAATAAAAAGCTTTAAAGAAGATATGAATATTTGAAATCAAAATATGGCGTCACTCAAAGACAGCTTGTTCGAAAGATATTTATTTTCATCCCCGATTTTACGGAAACCCGTTCACGATTTAATCAAATTATCGTTTATTGTCTGATTATACATTGTGTGATATGCGTTTTCAAAATGTTTTAATGATACAACTTTGCCATACCCAAGTCAACTTTACCATCAGTTTTTTATGCGTGTATGTGTGCGTGTGTTATAGCCCTAGATAGTCTTTATTAAAGTAAAGGTGTGTTTTACAAGTATCTAGATCTTGATAAGTGATGACTACCCAATATATAGTTTAATCTCAAATTGATTTATTTCAAAACTAGCTAATGTGTTTTTCTTTAATGTTTTATACTACAGCCACGAATGAAATGTCAAGCAGCGGTAAAATGGGAGAGATGTCAGCACAAAAACTAAAAAAATCACCAGAAAATGTGTTATTCTTATGCTTCATTATACGGCGTGGAGCAATTGAGAAAATTGTGAAATATATGAAATATTATATCTTCAAACTGTTGATTAAATGTTGTAAAATGGTAAGATGATGACACTTGATGATACATCAGTTTCTGAAGGGGTTCACACTGTTTTGTGGCGTTCTTGTTTATTTTTGTTTATTTGTTTTGTCTTTGTCATACTGTCTCGATTCGCCGCCGTGCGCGGTCCCGGCTTATGAATAGGCCCGCAGCATCCTCTGAGCTTGGAGTATGAGTCTTCCTAACAGAGGCCCGGCACCTGGATAGGTTTTCAGGGCTCCGGCTACAGAGCTGCCGGGCGCGTCCCCAGCTGGTGGATAGGGGAATGCCCTGTCTATGCGGGGTAGTCAGGTCATAATACGGAAAGCCTGACCGCGAACCATTGTAGCCAAACTGTTTGGAGAAACGCCACGCTCCATGCAGTATAAAGACCCCTTCTATATTTCTCTAAAGAGAGCAAACGCACTGAGTGTCGTATGGAAGGCTAAATTTCCTGCCCCTACCCCTTTCTCCCCTTTTCCAGTGGCAATCAAAAGTCGTTACCCCGGTTGTCCCTTCCACCTTTATTTCTTTCTTCTTTTACTTACAATTACTAGTATTTGAATTGATTAACTTGTTCTCGTCCTGATATAGCTGAAATATTGCTCATTGGACGTTAAACTCTAACTAACTAATCAATCAATCAAACTGTCTCGATTCGTGTTGGATTTGAATTGCCGCGATTTTGGATTTATGATTTTAGAATTCCCCTTCCTCGTTCTTGCTTCGGTATTTGTTTGCCGACGTATTTAATACCAATTGAAGGTGTTTTTTTTTAATACTTTCCTACTTTTTTGAATTACGAAGTTAACCTAGAAAGAATTTAAAGATATATAAAGAGAACCCAGTAGGAAGCATCTCTTAACCTTCATTTGCTTTCATAAGAGTGATACTGACTTCAAATTGAAGAAGAACAACAGAATCGCCTCACTGCTTGGTTTTACGATGTATGTGTAGACTTTGTCTCGTGTGCATCACGTGAATTTGCTTCATATCCTGTCGTTCATTTGTGCGGCAAAGCTCATTGTTGAAGGCCTCATGGTGATATCGAAGGGAAGAACAACACTAATAGCGTTGTTCCTTAGCTTGGTAGAACATATATATGTGGAGTCTTTGTCTCATGTGCATTTACTCCATATTCTTTCATTGTTTATTTGAGACTGGAGATTGTCTCTTCTGGATTGTAGAGGCCGTAAAAAGATTCCCTCTGAGAGCAATGTTTGCACTCTATATTACAGTTATGGTGTATTTGTTCATGAGAGAATGTCCCATATGGATATACTATCAACCTCTCAAAGTTTTGCAATTAATACTTTTGTAATTTCCAAATGTTTTTCTGACCGCCTGTAAATGGTGCCAACATCTCAGTATGTTATATTGAAAAGTTTTCTTACCATTGACTTGATGAGTAATATGTTGTAATCGTCCATTAGCTTAAGACACTAGCGATTTTGTCGGGCATCGAATGACAGTGATTGTAAGAGAACTTTGCCTTATTTATTTTGTGTTTGTTGACGATCCTGCAACCATGACCAGAAAAGACATGAATTTAGCGTTGATCGACAGATATGACGTGTCTGTGTCCCCAAATGAAAACGGATTTGACATACCCGGTTTTGACTCGATCCTGGATTGACTCATTAATAGGGTGACGGGTGCCACTAGTGGAGCAAGACATGCTTACCCTTCCAGAGCACCTGATGTCACTCTCGGTTATTATGGGAGTTCACTCTGTCAGTGGTTTTAGTTTTTTGTGTTGTCTTGTATATCATACTGTAAAATTTTAGTTTAGTCTTCGTTGATGATGTTCGTGCTACTGGTTTGTCCTGGTTAATGCTTGAATACTCAAGAGACTTACAACAGCTTTTCAAATTTTTACCTTGGTACTGTTTGAGGGTTAGAAGTAACACCAAATAGCAATTTCAATCAGCCTCAAATCAGAACTTTCAAAACAATATATACCTCACTGATCGTGTGACGGGTGTCACTAGTGGAGCAGGACATGCTTACCCTTCCAGGGCACCTGATGTCACTCCCGGTTTTCATGGGAGTTCACACTATGAGTGCCTTAGTTCTTAATGTCGTACTTTTAATTTCCGTGCATTGTGGCTGTCTTGTTTTGTCTTTTTTTTTGTGGCCGTTTTTCCATGTCTTTGGAGTTCGAGGTATTAGGAAAACTTTTGTGGAAGGCCTCATGGTGACTTCTAGATGAAGAACAACAATAAAAACGTTCTTTTGCTTGGTTCTACCATGTATTTGTAGAGACTTTGTCTCATGTGCATTTACTCCATATCCTTTCATTGTTTATCGTAAGGGTTACTTGTTCTTTGTATGTTGACAAATCACTTAATAGGTATTTATCTGTGGTCTCTTGTTACTCTATTACCGAACACAACCTAATATTGCAGTTGTTAAAATTTAGCTTTCATATCGACTTATAAGAAGGAAAAGGACATGTTACAATGAGGCTTACAAAAACAGGATAACAGTAAACACCTACAATGGCCGGGAACTACAATCACATGCTACAATTTACAAAATTTACAATTTCTTTAGACCTAGAAGATAGATATAACTAGGTGTCCCAACTATATAATGGACAATAACTAGGTGTCCCAACTATATAATGGACAATAATAAGTCAATCAAATTGTTCCGAGAATGAGAAACATTAGTCGGTTATCTCTCTGCACCAAGTTAGTTATATATGGTCAAATGGAGATATTTAAATATCAAAAGATGCTATTGATATGCTAATTTAAATTAACAAATAATCTCAACTTTACCATATATAACTAACTTAGTAAAGGGAGGTAACTGACCGATGTTTCTCTTTATTGTCTTCATTACATGTAACGTTAAATTATCATTGCTGTACTTGAACTAAAATTATAAGGGGGATGTCTGCAAAACGGCATCAACATAAATACCAGTATGCGGCCCGGTTGTTTTTCTTGGATTACTGCAATTCCGTTTATCAAATTCCGAAGTTACTGTAAATTTTCCACAACTTATGTCTCCTCAAAGCAGATAAATTCGAAACATTGGAAATCTAGAAATCGAGAGATAAAACAAAGTTGTTGTTTTTTTTGCCCCCAGGTCGAGGATCGGTGGACATATTGTTTTTGTCCTGTTTGTGGTTCTGTGTATCTGTTCATCCGAAACTTTAACCTTAGGTATAACTTTTGGACTATGTGAGATAGACCTTTCATACATGACAAGTGTACAGATATAGTCAAGAGTGAAATTAGTATGAACCAAAAATTAGGTCAGGTCAAAGGTCAAGGTCGCAGAGGCTAAAAGGGGGTGAAATTGGCTGTTTTCACATATTTTACTGTAGAATCCTTATTATTTATCCCATTGGGACGGGGTTTCTTTTATGTCATTGCTAATAAAAGTGCGCAACTTTAGTATGCGACACATTTGAGGTAGCATTTACCGTTTTTGAGAAATATGGAAAAAAGGGATTTTTTTGTCAGATCTTGATGCAGTGTTTTTCTGTAGGTTTCTTATAGCCTGTTTAAAAAGATACATTTAACATCCTTAAACAAGAGACCCAAAGGGGTTTCATCTGTTTCAGAACAAAGGTGTTGAATTCGGTATTTCAAAGTAATAAACAACTTTTGAACTATTTAAGATTGACTTTTAATACTTGGCAAGTGTATAGGTCTAGTGAAGAGGAACATAAATATGCAAAAAATAAGTCAATGGTCAAGGTCACGGAGGTCGAAAAGGGGTTAAATTGGGTATTTTCGTATATTTTACTGTAGAATCTGCTGGGGGCATTTTCAGTTTTTTCACAAACACATCTTATTTAATATTTTTTTATAGTGAACAAATATGAAGCGTATTTTGCAATAAGATTTATAACCGAGAAAGAAATTTGTTATATATTATCGTTAAAGAGAAACATATAATACCCTTTAATAAAACACCTTTTATCAAACATAAATGAAACTGAGAGAAAAGCTGTATCTATGAATATACGAGCTTCTCAATTGCACCAACAACTGCAGGTATTATATACTACTCAACAAAAGAAACGTCCACTCACGTTTTTGTGAATTATAATTTAAAATAAAAGCATTATTTTTGTTCTCTTTACTTTAGTTTCATGTTTAGATTATAATTTTTCTCTTGAAGAGAACACATCCGGTCAAAATTAAGAGAACTTCCGGTTGATGGAATCAAGACATGAATGAGCACTCGCAGAAAATTTAAAGGGTATTTTTGTCAAACAAAAACGATATTGGCACACCGAATGATAACAAGCAATTTACCATTTTGAAATAATTAATACTTCAACGAATTTTCGAAAACGAGGCTCTCACTTACTGGAGAAAAATCCGGCCGTTTCAGCCGAAAACTATTTCCTTGATTTGACAGAAAAATGGGCGGTTTAGATTACAGAAAACCAAGTGGAGATAATTTTCTGTGACGTCACCGCGAGGTGGCGCTTAATAGCTTAAAGAAATTTTCGTTTTGATCACCCTTCATATTTGCACGTTTTAATCCTAATAAATAACTGGAACTACACAGGTTAATGTTTGTAAAGGGAAGTTTGGTTCATTTAGAACATGACTGGTACATTTTAATTTCCGATTTTGATGAAATCCAGTGTTAAATTAAAAAATGACACGAGTGTTGCGAGAGACAAAATGTCGGCGAGCGACTCGTGTTCTACATTTTTTGTGGTCGGAACGAAGTGACATAATTTTTTCCCCTCATAAATATTCATATCGACTTGTATTTTCGTGCTCAGTGAGTCATGAGGGATACTTCTTGAAAATTTGAACCAGTTTCAAGATGTAGTTCTATGTAAACAACACGCTTTTCTGGCACCATCTCCGAGACAGGAAAAAATGTCGCCGATGGCGATTTTTCCCATAACTGACGCTCCTATTCTTAGACTTAGAGTGCTTTTATTGTTTGTTAAGGTATCAATTTAATAGGTCTAGGTGAAACTACATGAATCTTGTTAAAATAACCAAAATACATTTCATTTACAGCCCTGTCTGCGCTGCCCAAAAGGTCGCGGCGCAACTTGTAGGTCAGGAGTAATTGGTAGGATCAGCACATTTAGACCTTTTTACTTGAACATATTTTTTTTTTGTCAGCGTTACTGAAATAAACTCATCTATACATGTAAAATTTCGGAGATGCCAAGAGCCTTGTGTCAACCCTTTCACATTGTCACAAGACTTGACATTTGTGTGATTTCAACTTTGAGTTTGATTGAATTTTGTTTCAAGAATAACTTAGCCATGTTTCATTGACTTTAACTGTGCACTTGATTGCTTATTTTGATGTTTGAAAGTGAAATTTTTAGGCATTCCATAGCACACTTTTCAAGGTAAAAACCCTACCACTGGCTTTTGCTAGTGCCGGTACCAAGTCCGGCTATCCCGAGTTCCTATCGTTATTTATGTTTGTCTCTTGTTTTCATTATTGTTTTTTCTGGTGCAGTTTGCTTTTAGATTGTGGCTTGTGATTGTAGTTCCTGGCCATTGTAGGTGTTTGCTGTTTTCCTGTTTTTGTAATGCCTATTTACAGAGCACAAACTAAGGTGTCAAACACATAAAATGCATATCAGTTTATCCAGGTTGACCCCATGATGTACATTAGCTTAATTTCATATGTTATAAGGCATCTAATACTGCTGAAGGTACATTCATATGGTTTAAATAATTATGTTGGTGTTATTATATGTAATGTTGCATGGTGCTTTATCATTTACTGTGCTGTCACTGCATGTAAACATGGTAAACTTCCATTTCTTGAGTTTGACTATTCCCTATCAGTATGTTAAACGAGGTATATAAATTCAAAGATGTGACAAATGTCAACTAGCCAGATTACTATGCATTTTTTGCAATATGCGCTTGTAAGTTTAATGCGGATATCACTAGAAGCTGACATTCCCCAACACCTTGGTGCTGATCACTGTAATTATTGTCAGGAACAGGGTATTAAATGTTACAATTTAGTAAAATATATTGATAAAAAACGTTCATATCCTTATGTTAAAATCTTGTTGATCTCTGTCAGTACTATATGACATTTATTGTTCAGTCAGATTACTACTTAGATGTAGTCTATACTGACATGACTGAAGAAAAGTGTATAATTTTGGTTTATTTCACATGTCTGCAAGAATTTTTAGGAAACAATTGTTTGCCTCAAAAGAAAGAGAAAACAAATTTTATTATGATACATATTTCACACTACATAATTCCAGTGATGTTTAATTTGAACCATATTGTGACAGATCCACTTAACCCCTGTAAAAATAAAATAGCAAAATTCAATTTATATTACTTGATTCAAGGTAGAAAATTACAAGTATCAATTTCTTACTCTGCCCAATCCTATTCTCAGTAGGAAACATGGCCAATCCTATTCTCAGTAGGAAAGCCATGTTTTAGTTATATCCAATGATATATACCTACAGATTTAAAAAGGGCACAGAACTGTATTTTTTTTAGATAAGGGATTTCATAACATATATTTCTTTATTACAACAACAGTTTTGCTCAAACTTCAATATTGGGACTTTTTTTTACATTTGATCACCAGATCAAAACAAAATTTGAGGTATTGCTACATGTTTCTTTTTTAATACGAGTAATACATGCAATATTTATTTGAAAAAAAAACATGGAAGATTGATGGGTTTTTTTAATTTTCAGTGGTTGATCAGCAATAAAACTGGCACCTTGTGTTAAAAGTTGGATGATAGAAATATAAAATCTGCAGCTTGAAGGTGTTTTGACAAATTTAGCTATCCCTCTTTTCTTATGTTCAAATTGTTTGATAATTTTTACCTTTGAAAAAAAATTGGGTATTTTTCAAATTCTGTATTACATCTCAGTTTCTGTATTAAAACTTATTTGGTCAGTTACTTTGTTTCATGCATATGCAGCTATATTATATACCTTATACCAAACAGTGTCTCAAGATTTAAATTGAACCTCCACTTTTTCACGTGTTTTGCTGTTATTCAAGGGTGAGAGTAAATTTTGGGCACCATCCAATTTTCTAATTTTTTGTGTTTGTGACAATGGATAAAAAACAATCTGTTATTAATTCAGTTAATAAAAAAATGAGAGGACAGATGCAGGATTTTTTCTTACCTACAACTGCATGGTAAAGAAAAATCTAATTATTAAAATAATTTGTGGCATTGTGTAAAAAATACCCAAACACACATGTATTTCTCACTTTTCCAGAAAATCAAACCTTGATGTCATACATCAACTTCTGATCTTAGTTTTGCATTTCTCATGCATGCACAAAAGAAGCACAGCCCCACTGGCATTTTAACCACATTAAGTTAACTTTATATGAAACTTTTTTTTTTATCTTGGCTGGACTTGTGTAGAGCTGTGCTTGTATATCAAAGGACATCTTTTCATTTATAAATCCATAGGCTCTGCCCAAGTTTATGGGAATGTACTTCTTAAACACCCTCTCTAAATATAGACACGAGTTACATTAAAATCGGTAGAGAGGTGTATTATTCTTGCTTTTCAACATGACTTTCTATATACCTCCAGCCAAGGACGTATATATCTCAAGTCCTTGCTAAGCCCCAAAACCGTTACCAGTTTCTCTCATACTTTGGACTGAAAGTAGAGCGGCAATTAAGTCTGCTATTAGTTTTAAAGAACTTTTAATCATGAACATTAAATTCAGCCGTTGATATTGCTTGTGTGCAAGTTTTTGAAGTTACACTTGCGTTGACGTCTACCGCGATAGTTGACAATCGGGGTTATCACCCCTTAATTTCAGGTAAAATCATTCGATTGAAATTACACAATTTTTCCCCATCGTTTCATTTGAAGATTATAAGCTTGATAGTTGGATAATTTTGTGTCTCATGTGTAGTAGCAGGCACGCTTTGTTTCTCTATCCAGCTATCTAGATATGATAATTTTTTTTGGCGAATTTTCACTTCCGCTATCTCAACAGCCTTGTATTTTGTCAGAATTTCATTATTTATCCTGATATTTTGGTCACTAACGGATAATCGAAGACTCATTTCATTTTGGGAAATCAAAAAATCATGCGGGGACGCGATAATATAGAGAATGAAACACGCAGTCATGGTTTTTCTTAGGGCCGTTCAGAAAAGTAAAAATACGTCATTTTTGACAAAATATCACGCGACTTCGTAATCTAGATGACGGCCATTATCGGAATTGCTTTTCGGCTGTTTTGACCACTTGGAGTATTTGTTCGAGTGTGACCTTAGATCATGTGACAGAAGGCTTGAATTTGTTTAGAAATCATCACCGAGTTATCCAAAATGCATCTATATCTATATATTTTACTAAAAAAACGAAGTCCGATTTTCTAGGCGGCATGGCCTTTCAACAACAAATCAAGCAATTTTACTTCATGTATGAAAAGTTGGATAACATAGTGTAGATTGAAAATTTCACTGATCCAAACCCCTTTGTGTTCTTAATTAATAATTAAAAATTTAATTAACAGTACAAATCTTGAATCCGATATCGGTTTTCAAGTACATGCTAAAGGTAACTTTCGGTATCGTTTGTTTGTTTTCTTCGTATATTCCTCCTGTAGGAGCACCTAACGTATATAAACACCGATTCCCTATCCTTACTCAGGTTTACTTACCTGGAAGAGTACACACGTATCAATCACTGCCATCCACGGGGCTAAAACTATGAACAGAGTGCAAAAACAAAATATAAACATAGAATACAAAGAAGTCTCCGGAGTCAGCACGCATGATTCACGGGCACACAACCCTACAAAATGTAAAAGAAAGTTCAAGGTTACACAATCCCTGTAAGAATCGTAAGGTTTTAACCTAAGTTACTTGGAGGGAAGGTAATCCAAACCATGCATGGAGTCCAAACCATTTACACATTTCGAAAACCAGATTATTTTCAATAAAAAGACCGTAGAACGAATGGTCTTCGATATCGTCATATGAAATCTGTCCGTCGTCGTCCAATATGAAAACATTTTCAAGTATCTGCAGGGCAGAGTGATAAAGGGACACAGGACCATCCGTTTTAAAAATGTCAAAGATAGTTCCCGAATGCACATCCCCTGTAAGAATCGTAAGGTTTTTAACCTTCATACGCATTCAAGGGCTATTTTTTTTGGGGGGGGGGAGTAATCCAACCATGGATGTTACAGTTACTAAATTGTTAGTTTGATTACATATATGCATGACAAATTCTCACACCATACATACAACTCAAGAACTGGGAATGCTTTTATGACATCAATTTGTGTTCTTCTGTCTCCTATTAACTATGAAACAAAATTTCCTCTGAAACTATTGGGCTATTATTAACCAAACTTGGCTTGAACCATCACCAAGGTATATGGTATCAAATTATGTTTTTAAGTCTTTGAAATCAACAAGATGGCCACAGTTGCTACATGAAGAACATACCGTTGGTGCTTTTTCAAAATTTGCATCTTTATCCAGCAATTTGAAGAAAAAAAGATCGTAACCCTTGGCTAGCGGAGATGAAGGATAGTAAAACAGGTACTAAACTGCCAAATTAACTGAACGGTAACAGTTCAGTGCTTTGTTGGCTGCGGAATGCAAATCCTGATTCTAGTAAGGTGAATGTGGGGGCAAACGGGGTATGGGTATCTACTATGTGACCAAATCTCTTAAACTTCACAGATTGACTTTATATTTATACTTTGTAATTTTTTTTACATTTTCAAAATAGGTAATCAGTTCATGAAATCAACACACCCGAACTACAATCAAAAGTTACATATTACAGGTAATAATAATATTTTTTAAAAAGTTCAAAAAGTCTTTTAGTCTCCCAAACAAATAAATTTCAAAGATTACAGAGTAAGAGGTTACAATACTGTTTTTAAGAATAC
The DNA here is from genome assembly GCA_002080025.1 of Modiolus philippinarum. Lineage (NCBI taxonomy): Eukaryota > Metazoa > Mollusca > Bivalvia > Mytilida > Modiolidae > Modiolus > Modiolus philippinarum. The sequence continues at coordinate 61,405 of MJUU01074138.1, forward strand.
AGTCCAAATGAAACAGGCATAGAAATCTAAATCATAAACATAACAACAATTAAGTGAATTTGGGTGTTACTCCATATTCATAATTCTTAGTCTATCTCCAAGCGGTCGTTAACATTAAAAATCCTGATTTATAAAATCACAATTTAAAACAATGTGAATACAAATGCATAACAAGACACAGGTTCCCACAAACATGAAGACATGCACAGTAGTTCAAAACACAAACAAAACAACAATTTAGCAAATCATGGCGTCATTAACAACAGTAAAATACGTAACTTAAAAAGCACAAAAGAAAGCACTTAAAAATACAAGTTTACAACACTGTCTCCCTTTTTCTAGAAGATTTCGTCCTCGAATTTTTACCATATTATTACTATAGTGTCAAAATACAAAAAAATATCCATAAAAATAAGTCAATTTCGTTATGCTGTATATTTGTTTCAAGGAGTAACCAGACATGGGTTCCCACAAACATGAAGACATGCACAGAACAATTCATCGGCAAACGAATACCGAAGCAAAACAATATTTATCAAGTCATAGCATTATAAACAAAAGTACAGGAAAACCTGTAACGTCAAAAGGCATAAAAGAACACTTTAAAACATACAACAGTGATGTCCACATACAAAGATAGCCTAAAGTGGCAGCTTTTTATCAAGGAAAACTACATCTTAGCATTGACGAAATTAATAAAATTAACTTAACTTTCGTGTAAACTACTGAACTTTTGCAAGATTGTGTCTTCCGTTTTTATTCGCAAAAGGAAAGTTGTTGTGAATTAACCCCAAAAAGGACATCAATACAAAAATTCCAAGGCAGATCTCTATAGCATCTGCTCAATTCCATAAGAAACGTAGGTAAAATGCCGTAAAGTCTCGCCACTCCATCTCAGACACTCCTAGAATGGAGTATGAAGTAGTAATGTGTGTAACAGCCTAATCTAATGAGACACCACGCTGTACATTAAAACATCAATAAAATATTAATCTATTGTTTCTCATCGTATATATTAACTCTTTTTTATGAATGAATTTACTGACTTTATTCTATATATTGGATCCGGCTTTACACTCCCATGATTATTGTACTTCATAAAATGATTTCTTGCATAATACTTTATTAAATTATTTTGCATTGATGCGTCTGTTCATTAATCATTTTACTCTATTTTGAGACCAGAATCAGGAAAATACTACGCCGTGTGATTGACAGGAAGGTTAAACTCTACATTTGTTTTGTTGTGGTATGTTTATACCCAATCAAAAAAATTTACTTTTAGCAAATTTAATCAAGGGTTTGTCTTACCTTTATATTGCCAGTAATGGGAGTGTTTTACTCACGGTTGAACATATTTGATTTTTATAATAATCATACACACCTTTGTTCCTTCGATATTCTACTGTCGTTGTTCCATACACTATACAAAGGATCAGCAAATAATACAATTTATTAAAAATACAAACCCTGCCACTAGGCTTCCAGTACAGGTACCAAGTTCGGCTATCCCGAATTCTCATCATTGTCTATGTTTATCTTTTGTCTTTCTATTGTAATTTTCTTGATAGTGGCATGTAATTGTAACTTCGGCCATTTTAGTGTTTCCTGTTATCTTCTCTATATTAAATATTAAATTTAGTACAAGAACATAGGGAGTAGAGGACAAAAGAAAAATGAGTAGTTACAGGAATAGAATCTAAATTAAAAGAACTACTGTATACATGAAATATATTTCCAAAACATGCACGGGATGAAACGAAAATACGTGTGAAGTTTCGTCATCTTTGAGAGCTGGTGTTCCGATGCTTTGTATTAAACATTATCGTCTCTAAAAATAAGCGTAAGCATATAAATAATAAAACACGTCTTTGTATGAGCATCCACATAAACAACTTGGAAAAGATAAAATCTTAAATTAGTATCGTGTTATAAATAATAAGCCAAAGTTTCTAAAAGGCTAATAAGTAAGAGGTCTTAACAACAATAAAAGCGTTGTTCCTTTGCTTGTTTTTTACCATGTATTTACTCCATATCCTTTTATCAACCATTTGAACTCTTTTAAAGCTTATAGGGTCTTTTTATTTGATCTGCACTGAAAAGACATACCGTTAAGCTATGCAGAAACTAAATTAACAGTAACTTCGGTATTGGTATTTTTACCACTGGGACGATGCCTCTGCTGGTGGACTGTTAGTCCCCGAGGGTACTCACCAACCCAGTAGTCAGTACTTCGGTGCTGACCCGAAACCCGATTTTATTTTAAAACTTGCAAATATCGGAATTTTACAAAATTTTGTTTTAAACTAAGGAGTATCTCCCTCATACATAGCTCTGTTCTTAGCTTCTGTTTAGATCCTTTTAGTTACTTGTATTTGTTCATTATCAGCCTTTGAACGTATTTCGGTTTGGACTTCCAAATATTTTGATTTGATCTGCACTGAAGAGACATAAGTTGTCGAAATCCGCATATGTAGAAAATAAATTAACAGTAACCTCGGTATTTTGTTATTTAATAAACAATGAAAGAATATGGAGTAAATACAAATGAGACAAAGCAAATGTTTCAAAACTCTTGTGTACGGTTGCCTAATCTCTAGATCCAAACTTTGCCACAGTCGAATTGTAGACGGAAAGGATCAAAATTAATCTGCTCTAAAGTATTTAAATATCAAATTATATAAATTATCACGAGTATCAATATTTGTTGTAAAGACAGTATTGCAAGTTTTGAATAGTATATAGTACATAAGATGAAGTTTCCACCATTTTCCGCGTGAGGCCAAACACATCTTGTTACCGTCTGTCTTACTAAATCCATTCGAAGGGCTATAGTTTGGTGGCCATGTGAGAGTAAAATATTTTCTAAATTATTTTTATCTATTTAAAGCAATTTTAAATAATCTCAACCCATTTATTTTTTTTTTATTTGCCTTGTTCTTTTCGATACTTTCTAAAATATTTTAGATAATGACACTCCAATTTGCAGCTAAATGTAATACCTATATGCTTTTATTCATGCTTTCCTTTGATATCTCAGTTCATTTAGGGATAAGACATTTTAGCTTCTCAATTCACTCAGTTTTTTTGTTGATTGAGTTTAGTCCTTCATTTTTGGACCTTTATACTGACTACAGGTCATTTATATGCAAAGTTAACAATAGGGCCACTGTATATTCAGATGCATACATAATATGAAAAGGAAAGGGAATGGGGTAGATGTCAAGGAGATAACATCCCGTCTCCAAGTTAAAACGACCCAAAACAAAGCATCTAGGGGTCACCGTATGGTCTTCAACACAGTGAGGAACCTCACACCATGTAGCAAGCCCTAAATGGCCCCAGGGGTAAAACATGTGAACAAATCAATGGAAACAAACCACATCCAATTACCCGAATATCAAGAAACTAAGATTTTAAAAGAAGACAATGACAAGCTAATGACCAACATATTCCTGACTTGGGACAGGCGCAAAAACTGCAGTGGGATTAAACTCGTTTTCTTTGATCCAAACCCTCCCCCCATGTGTGGTGATTTTAGTTGAAATTCGAATATTGTCAGCAACATCATTTATGTATATTAAGAGCAAGAGATGTCGAAGAACAGATATTTGGGTACGTCAAATATTCGCATGCCCATTTATTGAAAGTCTGAATTTGATAAAATCATAATGGGTTCCGTTACCCTTATAGTCCTTTTGCATGATGTCAACTTCCAAAACATTTAGATTGTTTGATATACGGCATTACAGAAACGAAAACACATGACATCATTTAGGAGAGATTTTAAAAGCGGGTGTGTCCGAAAGAATACCAAGGCTGGTATTTCACATCCCTTATTTTACGGTAATGTTTTACATAAGAGTGAAAAAAAAATACTTAAACTCGCCTAACAAACTTATAAAACCTTTAAATCGTCTAATGCATAAGGGTTATAATTACGGTATTGTCGTCAAGTCATTACGTATGGCCTTCTTTGGTATTAACATTGATTTTTTGATAGGGTCTTTGCAATTTAACTAAACACATTCTAAATTTCTAAAATCTGTATTGCATGGACACGGGTTTTATATTTCGGTATATACATGAAATCATTATTCTAAACTCCTCACAGGAAGGCATCTTGGTGGAAGCTGTATACTGAGGGTACATAACTTACTTTGTCAGTTGGTGATGGGTCTGGAGCTGGCATGTCAGTTAACTGTTAGTAGTCTCTTGTGATTTCATGTTTTTGTCCGTATATTTAGTTCTTTCAGTTTCATTTTTCACAATTGACTCAGTCCTGTTGCCAACTGAATTTTACTGTTGTTACGATTGTTTTTT
>MJUU01074138.1:69394-84057 GCA_002080025.1 Modiolus philippinarum
TTGCCTTTTTGTAGTTTCAACGTCTCATTATTTATATTATTATGTGAGCCCAAAAATGGGAAACGAAAAAAAACCCGGACACTGCCAAGTGTTTCGAAGCGGATGAATTATATATGAACTATTTATTATTTTAGACTTATTTTTAAATAACGTTCATCGGATTGTTAAAATTGCTGTAAAATCAATATTTGAAGAGACTATAGTGGAAGTGTAGAACCAAAAGGCTTAAACTATTGAAACGAAAAAGGAGAAGACTAAACAATGCTTCGATAAACAATAAACATTTGCACTCAGCCACTGAGAAGAGCTTCAAGCGGCAACCTTTTTACGTATGAAACTACTTTGTGACGCTGTCAAATAATCACTTGAAAACTTATGCATACAGTATTTCAAAAACTCTATTCACCCTCCAGTGTGAGGTAGAGAATTATCGCATCTACATACATAAATATAATATATTAAAATAAGAAAGCCATTTTGGACGTTGTTATTCTGTTTCGAATGCTCCGAATTGTTTGAAACATTGCAAAAAATTATATAGCGTGTGCAGATCTCCCATTTAGCCTTCCAAAATGTAATACTTTAAAGTTCATTTGGTATTTATCCTATGTGGAAACTCATAGAAAAAAGAAGGGAAACGGAGATTGTGTCAAAGAAACAACGACCCAAAGGGGAGTAATAACAACTCAAAGCCACCATAAGATCTTCAATGAACGGAGAGAAAACCCCACACCCACGGTAGGTCGGAGTCGGCCCCTGAATAAAGAGTAATCAAGTTCAGCGAAATAAACATCATCCTAGACTCCTACAGACATAAAGTAAATTTAACTAGAAAAAAGACAATACACACAAAGGCTTAATAAATTTCCTGACTTAGGACAGGTGCAAACCTGCTGCGGCGGGGTTAAACTAGTTTTATTGGGCCCTAACCTTCCCCCTATAGCCAATGTGATAAATCAAAAAACAATCGTAACAACAGTAAAATTAGGTTGGCAATAGGACTGAGTCAATTGTGAAAAATGAAACTGAAAGAACTAAATATACGGACATAAACATGAAATCACAAGAGACTACTAGCAGATAACTGACATGCCAGCTCCATACCCATTACCAACTGACAAAGTAAGTTATGTACCCTCAGTATACTGTTTCCACCAAGATCCCTTCCTGTGAGGAGTTTAGCATAATGATTTCATGCGTATATCGGAATATAAAACCCGTGTCCATGCAATACAGATTTTAGAACTTTAGAATGTGTTTAGTTAAAATGCAAAGACCCCATCAAAAAATCCATGTTAATACCAAAGAAGGCCATACGTAATGACTTGACGACATGTTAACCCTTATGAATTAGACGATTTAAAGGTTTTATATTTTGATAGGCGAGTTTAGGTACTTTTTTCTTATGTAAAACATTAACGTAAAATAAGGGATGTGAAATACCAGCCTTGATTAGATGTTTACAGGTTGCATTGTATTTATGAACTAAGTCTTTATATCGATGATAAAATTTAGTAAAGGTTTATGATAACGAAAACCCTGATGTAATAGTTTTCCAGTTATGAAAAGATTCCGTTCATTAAAATCGCAAACGTTATTACATACTCGAGCAAATCGAACAAGTTGAAATGTGTAAACACCATATGATGGCGCTAATGGAACATCGCCACCCAGAAATGGATAATTAACCATGGGAAAAGAAAAATCGTCCCTTTTATCATAAATTTTAGCATCTAATTTACCATTCGTTATATCATTTCAGCTTTGATTTTTTTCTCTCATTTTATTAACGACAGGAAAATACACCAACACCCACCTACAATTTTTGCTCTTAATCTCTGCCCTTTAACACAAAATTTGTTTATACAAATATATCTTACATCCTTAGTCAATTATTGTAGAAATATTGACCATTCTTGGCTAATGAAAGGAACATATTTGTTTAAAATAGTAGGAACACCTGCGGCACAAGTGCACCAAAAACAGAAATATGATGTCATTAAGAAAGGCAAATAAAGGGAAACACGATTTCCCTTGGTTTACAGATGAATAAAGCTGATACATGGTATATTCCTGGATTTTGGTTAACACGGTTATTAATGCTTATTGTATGGTTTTAATATTTCGCAGGGTATTAATTTTCGCGATATTCGCGTTTAAGATGTGAAGTGCGAAAGTTTATACCCGCAAATATTTCACTGCAACCTGAATAATCAACTCTTGATAAAATCCGCGAATATATCCACGAATGAAAATCGCAATAATTACGTACCTCGCATTTTAAGCACTATACATTTTTGTACATTGTTATTAATTTTGTTGGGGGGTGGAAATCAGGGGTCATTTTTAACTCCTAGACAATAGTGTCTTTAGTTAGATGGACGCGCGGTACGTGTCAAACGAACGAGCAACTCCAGTGCTTAAAGATACAAACAAACGTCTCTGAAACAAATTCCCATATTAGATTGGAAGGCTAAACAGCCGTTAACTTCATCCAATTTAAGGCCCTTCTGATGGTTCGTAACTGCCATCATTTTGGACATTTTTGCCTGAAATGCGATCTACAATTTTATTACCGATAAAAATTACGATGAATTAATAAAGTCTTACTGTAAAGTTTCATCAAATTATAAATTCCAGTCCTTTTCCATTTAATTTGAAAAATTTTACACTTCCTAAAGATTAAAAATTTCCGCCTTCTCTCTGTTTTCTTTTGCCGTGACGACATAAAAATAATATAGTATGAGACTCAGTTCAATATAATAGATGAAAATATTCTCACACTCAAGCCACAGCGTTGAAAAACTGTTATATAGATATTTTGTACATAATGAAAAGTGAAATTAAACATATCTTTCCAATATATATTTCTTTTTACACCGCTCCTACACTGGTCCCAGGCGCTCCGTCTGCAGAGATATTCGGACCCGTCACCAATGGTGGCTAGAGAAATGTCCTGTTATTAAATCTGCTCATAATACGAACAGTCTAACCGCGAACCATTGATAAAGTGTTTAGAAACGAGACGCTCCAAGCTTTATAAAATCTTTATTCCTCGATAAAAATGAACTCGTTAGGGCTGTAGAAGCCTAATTTCATGTCCTGTCCCATATCTTCCTTTTTCCAGTGAAAATCTCAACTCGTTGCTCGGTTTCCCTTTTTTACATTTTTAGAATGAAATATGTTTTAAATGTTTAACATGTTCTCGCCCTGATATAGCTGCTTACTGGACGTGAAACCTAAATCTTTACATCGGGGTAGAAACCAGATAAAGGACAAGAAACACGACACAGTTGCCATTGACTGCATAGTTTCTACAAATTTCATTTCTGTACAATCTTAGGTGTGAATAACCGATACCTACTTATAGAGTCGCGGCCTTAGCATAACACAAAGGAGAGAAAATTTCAAATTCGCCCAACTCGATAAGAATTATAGATGAAAAACCACCAAGGAATGAAGAAGTTCATCAGGGTTATATTTAGGAAATGAAATGGGATGTATGGCATTTAAAATAATTTCTTCGAGACCATTTATTAATTCATCGTAATTTTTATTGGTATTTAGTGATAAAACTGAATCGATTCTTCTTCTGAAGAATAGTTAATCCCAGAGGGTGTTCACCTACCCAGTAAGTCTCTTTTGACGCTGGTCCGTCAAAGCGGTTTATCGGGCAATTTGCAATACGTTTTTAAAATTCAAAACTATGAAGCATTCCCCTCTAGCAAGTTCTATCCTTAGCATATTTTGGCTTTTCAATTCAGATCCTATTGGTTATATGTTCTCTAACCGCTCTTGACTATCTTTCGAACTATGATCAGCCAAATGTCTTGATTCGATCTACACCTACGTTGTCGGAATGGTCGTATGCAGAAACAAAATTTACATTAACTCTGCTAGCAACTCAGTTACTGTACACTGTTGTGAATCTCATACTTTTTTTATATGTGATTCAATAGTATTGTAATATGGAGGCTTCCATTTAAGTAGCAAATGTTGATGTTGTTCTATTATTTCTATATCAAAGTCTATTTAACATTTGCGATGGTATTCCCCAATGGTAAGCAACAAATTAACAGGACATTTTTCACCACCTTTATTTGATTTAAGTTTTTAATTTTGTTGATTCGTGTTTTTATCGAACTAATAATATACCGATTTCCTCCTATAATTTTTGTCAGTTTCTAATAGCTTTGTCCGACAGGCGTCGTCAAGTATTTTAGAAACGTAGAAGTTCATAGCTTTTAACGATACGTAAAAGAACTTGACATATCGTTAACAACAATTTTATACACCTGTAGGACAAAGAGAACTGAAAACAGAGACATAAAATGCAGTGATTAACAGAAAACTATTGTTTATCTATACTAGTGCTTTGTTGACGAAGTTCAATTTCTCTCAAACAGAGATTTATAGATATGCCATGTAACTGGGTTTGAAATTGCTCTTTATTTGAAGCTATTTCAGACTTACATTTTTGAAATACTATCAAAGGATATATATCTTTATCGTCCTTAGCTGATTTTGGTTCTGAATTTACATCCTTTTTGGTTATTTGTTCTCTATCAGTTTGAATCACCTTTTTTATTTTTGGATTTCCAATTGTTTTGCTTTTATCTGCACTGAATAAACCTAAATTTTGGAATGGCCTTATGCAGAAAGTAAATTAACAGTAACTTCGATATTTTTATTGTTGATTGACGTGACTTACTGAACGTTTCAATAATGTAAATCATTAACACATTCGAGCTCTAATGAAAACTTCTGTTTAAATGTAGAGAAAAATATCAAGAAACTTTCAACAAAAGAATGGCTAATTAATAAAAGATTCACCCCTTTTCGTATCCAGTTTGAAAAAATTGTCCCCAAAAAGGACAGTCGTGTTTAATTGATCTAATCCTAATATTAGTATTTAAAAGGCGAAATTGTTGACTTGCAATATACCTTTGGGAAGTAAGTTTAATTTTGTGCGAGACTGTTTCGATGTTATACTTTCGTTGCAGATCCATGGAAACAAACATATAAAACAAAAGATAGTTAAACATTTTAATACAAAGAAGACACAAGCATATAAAATCAAAACACTCCAAAAACACTGTTTGAAGCCTCGTCTCCATGACTATAACGTTATTTGCTTGGGTGTAAGTCATTTTTTTAAACGACGAGATATTCAAATATTATAAGCGTATTTGTTTTCATTGATGTTTTCAAGCACCGTAAAAGATGTACACTCCACGGGCCTAATTTAGTCCGACAATCTCTTAATACATGTAGGTCTTCCGAGTCTTTCTTTGTCCAGTCATATCCTCAAACTGCACCCATTAAACTTGAAGTTGATGTGCTGGAGCTCACGGTATTTTGGACCTTTTGAAAGGATATCTCGAAATGAAGGGGTGTAAACCACATTCCCTCATCATAAAAACCTGCCTCTAAGAGATTAGGTTAAAGTCCCTGCAGACAAAGCTTCTACCCATATTGTGTTTGTATGTAAAAAAAAAAACACTATTTAGATTGTCTTGTTTAGAGGATTGGTATTGATAGTTCGCCCGATAACATTACTTTTACCCCCTACAGCTATTTTTTGTTACGATACAGATGATAATCACTCTTCTGTGTTGGTATCTTAGTGTAATAAAGTGAATGAAGATGTCAATCACCCCTTTCTTTTACCTCTTACCAAAACGTCATAGAAGTCCTCCTACAAACAAGAATTCATCGCTAAAAGATCGACCACTTCATTCTTACCTCTTAACTTCTTACTTACCTTACTGACTGCAATCGGAGATAATCGAAAATTATTCAATGACCGGCGTGAATAGATGAGGATTTAAAAAGATCCTAGGATTTCATTGAACGGCCTCGTCTGTTGCTAAGGTATTCACATTTTTGTTGATTTTTGTACTCTCTATAGAACCTTCCTACATTATAATCAACTTATAATATTTAGAGAAAAAAAATCGTCGAATTAGGGGGTCCCTTTTTCAATGGGCAATAAGTATTCCAACGGAAACAAAATGTGCGAAGTCTTCCACTTACCTTTTCCTTTATTCGAATGAATCAAAGTTTTTGCAAGGCTTACTTTTGGTATGACATTTTAAGAGTTTACATTTTGGTTTGTTCGCATATAGCTGTAAATAATAACAAACCGAAATTACTGTTGATTTTATTTACTTCATACATGGCATATGCACATTTCGACAACTTATCAAGGTATTTGGAAGTACAAAATCCGAAAAAAACGAAATACGTGTAAAACATGATATAAAGCAAATAACTAATAGGATCTAAATTGAAAAGCCAAAATTTAGCTAAGGGCAGAGATACTCCTTACTATTAAACAAAATTTAGAAAAAAAAATAGATATAGCAAGTTTCAAAATAAAATCGTTTTTTTTTTGTCAGCACCGACGTACTGACTACTGGTTGGTGAGTACCCTCGGGGACTAACAGTCCAACAGTAGAGGCATCGGCCCGGTGGTAATATATAAAAAAATACCGAAGTTTCTCTTGATTTAGTTTCTGCATATGCGCGTATATATGCATATGTTAATGTATCGTATCTTTTGTCTTTTTGTGTTGTCGTTTTTGCCATGTCTTACACTCTAAAAACGGTGTTTAGATCCTAAACACAATCCTAAACACATAATCTGTGTTGAATTTTGAACACGTTTAGCCCTAAACATGTTTAGGTATGGAAATGTGTTTAGGTTTTAAACATGTTTAGCATATGTTCGTGTTTAGATTTTAAACATGTTTAACCTTTTCATTTTGATTTGTTTTTATTTATTTATTTATTCATTTATAAAAGTATTTCAAGACAAGAATCTTCTCTTCATTCGCTTCAAGTTAGGAAGCTTGCACTGGCTGATATTGAGACTCAATCCACAAGTGCTATTTTGCTTCTATTACCTGAAAGTATATAAGTATAATAGTTACATTGTGAATGTTATAATTATTAGCAAAACCTTTAAAATCGAAAAGCTTGTGTATTGGAAAAATAATATTATACTGAGAAACATTCCATCAAAATTCTTTAAATTTTACTAAAACATAGTTGCATAATAATTACATGTCAATGGAAATCGATGCATGACAGCAACACAAATGTTAATAGATATAATTAATACGCCAATAAGCATTAAACTTTTTCAAATATCAAAATAATGTGTTCTACTTACCTTTAAAACAGTCTGTATTTAAAGCAACATCCTCAAAGAACACACACGGTTAATCCCTGTTTATTGCCACGTTAGCACTTTTAAAATCAAACAAAGAAAGATTAGAGCGCCCTCTATATGAAGGATAACTCTTCGTTTGAAATAGCTAAACATGTTTAGATCTAAACACGTTTAGGATTGTGTTTAGGTGTTTAGGATTGTGTTTAACTTAATGAAAATATCAGTAAAATCGTTAAAGATTGATGATTTTATCAATCTAAACATGTTCAAATCCTAAACACGTTTAGCCTAAACGTGTTCAAGTTAATAAGTGTTTAGGTTTTAAACACAATCCTAAACATGTTTAGGCCTAAACGTGTTTCAAAAGTGTTCAAATCCTAAACACTGTTTTTACAGTGTATGACTTTGATTTTTGTAATCCACCTACATTATTTAACTACCATTGTTTGAAAGAATGCAAAGTAGTAAGATATTCACTTAAAATGTTCATAAATATGCGGCACTAAAATGAATGTTTTATTATTAGAATTTTAGAAAGAGCTATTTTTGCTATACAAAAAAAAACTCTCACAAAAACCTCAATTGCAGTTAATTTTAGTATGCTCAAACTAGTTGAAGATACAATTTTGTTTTTCATGCAATTAATTCTGTCATTTCAATTATCAAAAACATGCAAAGATGGAGAAAAAATTCAAAAATTCTCGAAAGTCATATAGTGAGTAAAATAGCCATTTTTGAGAGTCTCGATGGGGTATAAGCGGGGAAAGGGATATGCCTTTTTAAGCAAGCAGGAAGAGGGATTGGCCTTTTTAAGCAAGTGGGAAAAGGGATCGTGGCAAACAAGTGCACGTGAAATCGGCAAAGGATGTCGTGAAGCGGGAACCGTTAAAAATTGAGTCCGTGAAACGGGAAATGGCTGTCTCTTCCTTGAGAGTCTTTGTAAAATATTTTCCCGCTTGTGAAACGGGAAAGTGGAGAAAAATATAACTGGATTTTGGGAAAGGGAACCACATCAAGACCCCCTATTTTGGCATGCATTGTATTAGAATTCCTACGTTTATACCATGTCAATGTAGGAAATTCGTTTTTAATAAAAATACGGTTGCTGTTCCAAATAACAAAATACCGAAATTACTATTAATTTATTTTCTGCAAATGATTGTCATGACAACAGTCAGCTATCTGTGCAAAATTGTCATTTTGGACATCTAAAACCGTGATTATATATTTTCAGATGGTTTTATTGACAAACAATATTCAGTTTATAGTTTTATGTATTCTACTAAAAATGATTTTAACTATGTTTTGTTTGTTCTCTATCAGTTTTTATACATATTTCAGTAAATGAATTTCCAAATGTCTTGGTTTGATCTGCACTGAAGAGACATAAGTTGTCGAAATGGCGGTATGCAGAAACTTAATTCACAGTAACTTCGGTATTTTGTTATTTAAAAATGTATAGAAATTTCTTCTGTATTTGTTGTTACAATAGTTACAAAAATCGCAATTTTGTAAATTTTCCTAATAAAAATTTATGATTTTGTTTGGGAGTATGTTATACATTCTTCTTTATAAATGATTGGCAAATATTAAATTGTGTATTTGCATTGGTTTCTTCAAACCACGATGCAGTCTGAACTTCACAATGTATATTAGTATTGGAGGTCACATCATGTTTAATGATCTTCAAGTAAACATAGGTACTTGAATAAATTTTGTCTGATTCATAACCATCCCTTTATTACATAGAGATTGACTACCCTGTATCTGGGTACAAAATGCATCACGTTCGGCAAAAAGCTCTATACAATAGGGGATTCAATGCCGATTACCGACTTTGTTTCGTTCTTTAAATTATTCACGCCAAAGGAAGTAATTAAATCGTAATCACGACCACATGACATAGGACAAATTAAAATAAATAAAATACTGAAGTTGTATAATAAACAGTAAATTTAGTTATGCTGTACACGTGTTACGAGGAGTAACCTCTCATCAGCAGCATTAGAATCAAAAATTTGGAAAGCCATAATCCAAAAGTATTCAAAAAGAAGTACTCATTACAAAAAATATCGAAATAGGAGGCTAAATTCAGTACACGGAATGAAGCCCTCGGTATTTTTATGTGATCAGGATTTTGATAAAAACAGTAAATTTCTATAAAACGCAAGGTGAATTTTTCATGTCAGACAAGTCTGGCTATCGGACTGGTGAATACCCTCGGGGATCTCAGGTCCACCAGCAGTGGCATTTGCCCAATTGTTTCAAAATACAAAAATACCAAAGTTGCATAATAAGCAGTAAATTTCGTTATGCTGTAAACGTGTATATATCAAGGAGTAACCTCTCATCAGCAGCATTAGAATCAAATAATTTGGAAAGCCATAATCCAAAAGTATTATAAAGAGAAGTACTAATTACAAAAAATATCGAAATATGGGGCCAAATCCAGTACCAAGGACATCCACCGAGTGCAATAAACGGAATGAAGCCTCAGTATTTTACATGGGTTAGAATTTTGATAAAAACGAAGGTTATATTTTCATTTCAGACAAGTCTAACTATCGGGGGCTAGTGAATACCCTTGGGGTATTAAAAGCCTTTTCATAGTACAAATCGACATCCTGGCATAGACACATTGAAAGTAATATTATTATGATAAAGTTCATCAAAGATGAAGTTTTGAACCTGTACAAAATTTTAACGGGAGGAAAGTCCGGTTTAGAGTTGCTTCCCTTTACATAAGCATTTTGGAACTCTTGTTTGTGTCCTTTGAACTTGAATTTTTATCTTAAGGTGATATATTTATTAATTATAATTTTTCCTTTGTAAATCACGAAAACGGCCATGTTCGGTGCCATGACACACACCTAATAGCAGACATGATCCTAGAATTTTTTGCATTTTGTAAAAGCAGATTACTAAGTACTTTTCATGTAGATAACATTTTACTTCAATATTCCCTCGTTTGTCACTGTTAATGCTTTTTAAATGGACAAAAATGATTTTTTTTAAAACGAATACCCGTTTTCATGGCATCCAAACACCGATCAAATGAAATCTAGCTCATTTGTTCATCAAAATGGAAATTAAGGGTTGTAAATAGTATTTTGTATGTCCTTTTACCATGTGTTCCATAGGTTATGTGTAATTTTACAAGTGGGTACAGCGAATGTCTATTAAATTATTTACTCTTTTAAAGTGGTAGTAGCATTATAGTGAGGTTACAATTACTTTTGACCCATTTGGAGAAATCTGTGCATTTTTGCTCATTTGGATATTTAGTTGTATGATCAAATACGGGAACCGGAATTCCATTGAGAATAATAAGCAAAGTGTTGAAAAATAGCTATTCTTACTTAAAATTGAGTTGCAGATCAAATACAGGATTAAACTTCCTATCGTTGTCCATGTTTGTCTTTTGTCATTTTATTGTTTTTCTCGTGCGGTTCCCTGGTGGATTGTGGCATGTGATTGTGGTTTACGGCCATTGTAGGTGTTTCCTGTTATCTTTCTTATATTAATTTCGCTATGACATTTGATGTACAATCAAACAAATCATGTATTGATGCAAGAAATAATCTTGAGGTTCCCAGGCCGTATCGAAATTCGAAGCGTGAGACTTTTAACATCCCATCATAAATATTTAGTCAAAATGGCTAAAAACGTCAGATTCCCCAGCTTCATTGCCAAAGTTTACGTACAGAGTCATTCAAAAACACGATACAAAGCTTAGAATGTCAAAGAAAAGACTGCAACAAACCATTTCTTTGGACCTTTTAAAATTGGGGTTCCCACGGAAGCTAAATATGTGCCAATGTCAAGATGTATCAATTTACAAAACGAGCATGTTTACTGTACAAATTCTCGATTTAAGTTTTGTTTTGAAAACTTGGTCAAAGGATAATGTCGATGAGATTTTAAAAAGGAATACAAACTAGAGGCTCAGAGACTGAGCCTGTATCGCTCACCTGACAAAATACTTCTCTGCCATGCATGACCAAAAATGATGTTTTTTACCAATGGAGGCCTAATATTTAGCTATGTTTTCTATTAGCACCTGTGCTTTTTGTCCTATGGAAATGAGAAAACTTTGCAAAGGACCTTCTACTCATCATTCCAATACAATTTGCTTCCCAAAAGTTTCAGAGAATAAGAACAAAATGAGCAATCTTTGTAAAGGACCTTTAGTACATCAGTCCTATAAATTTGCTGCAGCGGTTTCAGGGGAGAAGATGAAAATGTGATTTTCCCATTATATCCAATTTTAAACTATGTTCCTTGCTGGTAGCCATGTTTTCATCTTATCAGAACGGAATGAGCAATCTTTGTAAAGGACATTTAGCACATCATTCCTGAAAAGTTTGGTTGAATTTGCTTTAGAGATTTTAAAGGAAAAGATGAAAATGTGATTCCCATAGGGTTCAATGTTAAACTGTGTTCCATGCTGCCAGCCATGTTTTTCATCACATTGAAACAAAATGAGCAATCTTTGTAAAGGACCTTCCATTCATCATTCCTGTAAAGTTTGGTTGAGTTTGCTTAAGCTGTTTCAGATTAGAAGGTGAAAATGTGATTTTCCCATAGGGTCCTGTGAGTGAATGTTAAACTATGTTCCTTGCTGGTAGCCATGTTTTTCATCTGATCAGAACGAAATGAGCAATCTTTGTAAAGGACATTTAGCACATCATTCCTGAAAAGTTTGGTTGAATTTGCTTTAGAGATTTTAAAGGAAAAGATGAAAATGTGATTCCCATAGGGTTCAATGTTAAACTGTGTTCCATGCTGCCAGCCATGTTTTTCATCACATTGAAACAAAATGAGCAATCTTTGTAAAGGACCTTCCATTCATCATTCCTGTAAAGTTTGGTTGAATTTGCTTAAGCTGTTTCAGAGGAGAAGGTGAAAATGTGATTTTCCCATAGGGTCCTGTGAGTGAATGTTAAACTATGGTCCGTGCTGGCGGCCATGTTTTTTAATCGGATCGGAATGAAATGAGTAATCTTTGTTAACGACCTTTAGTTCATCCTTCCTGTGAAGTTTGGTTGAATTTGCTTAGGTCGTTTCAGAGGAGAAGATGAAAATGCGATTTTCCCTTAGGGTCCAATGTTAATGTTCCGTGCTGGCCGCCATGTTTTTTATCGGATCGGAACAAAATGAGCAATCTTAGTGAAGGACCTCTAGTACATCATTCCTGTAAATTTTTGTTGAATTTGCTTCAGCGGTTTCAGAGGAAAAGATGAAAATGTGATTTTTCCCATTGGGTCCAATGTTAAACCTAAGTTCCGCGCTGGCGGCCATGTATTTTATCAGATGGGAACAAAATGAGCATTTATAGTGAAGGACCTCTAGTACATCATTCCTGTAAAGTTTTGTTGAATTTGCTTCAGCGGTTCCAGAGGAAAAGATGAAAATGTGATTTTCCCATAGGGTCCAATGTTAAACCCAAGTTCCGCGCTTGCGGCCATGTTTTTTATCAGATTGGAACAAAATGAGCATTTCTAGTGAAGAACCAGAAGTACATCATTCCTGTAAAGTTTTGTTGAATTTGCTTCAGCGGTTTCAGAGGAAAAGATGAAAATTTGATTTTTCCCATTGGGTCCAATGTTAAACCCAAGTTCCGCGCTGGTGGCCATGTTTTTTATCAGATCGGAACAAAATGAGCATTCATAGTGAAGGGCCTCTAGAACATCATTCCTGTAAAGTTTTGTTGAATTTGCTTCAGCGGTTCCAAAGGAAAAGATGAAAATGAGATTTTTCCATAGGGTCCAATGTTAAACCTAAGTTCCGCGCTGGCGGCCTTGTTTTTTATTGGATCAGGACAAAATGACAATTATTAGTGAAGGACCTATAGTTTATCATTCCTGTAAAGTTTGGTTGAATTTGCTTCAGCGGTTTCATGGGAAAAGATGAAAATGTGATTTTTCCCATAGGGTCCAATGTTAAACCTAAGGTCCGCGCTGGCGGCCATGTTTTTTGTCAGATCGGAACAAAATGAGCAATCTTTGTAAAGGACCTTCCATTCATCATTCCTGTAAAGTATGGTTGAATTTGCTTATGTTGTTTCAGAGGAGAAGATGAAAATGTGATTTTTCCATAGGGTCCTGTGAGTGAATGTTAAACTATGGTCCGTGCTGGCGGCCATGTTTTTTATCGGATCGGAGTGAAATTAGTAATCTTTGTTAAGGACCTTTAGTTCATCCTTCCTGTGAAGTTTGGTTGAATTTGCTTA
This sequence comes from Modiolus philippinarum, assembly GCA_002080025.1. Taxonomy (NCBI): domain Eukaryota; kingdom Metazoa; phylum Mollusca; class Bivalvia; order Mytilida; family Modiolidae; genus Modiolus; species Modiolus philippinarum. Next base: position 82,804 of record MJUU01074138.1, read on the forward strand.
GGTCGTTTCAGAGCAGAAGATGAAAATGCGATTTTCCCTTAGGGTCCAATATTAATGTTCCGTGCTGGCCGCCATGTTTTTTATCGGATCGGAACAAAATGAGCAATCTTAGTGAAGGACCTCTGGTAGATCATTCCTGTAAAGTTTTGTTGAATTTGCTTCAGCGGTTTCAGAGGAAAAGATGAAAATGTGATTTTTCCCATTGGGTCCAATGTTAAACCTAAGTTCCGCGCTGGCGGCCATGTATTTTATCAGATGGGAACAAAATGAGCATTCGTACTAAAGGACCTATAGTAATCATTCCTGTAAAGTTTTGTTGAATTTGCTTCAGCGGTTCCCGAGGAAAAGATGAAAATGAGATTTTCCCATAGGGTCCAATGTTAAACCCAAGTTCCGCGCTTGCGGCCATGTTTTTTATCAGATTGGAACAAAATGAGCATTTTTAGTGAAGGACCTGAAGTACATCAGTCCTGTAAAGTTTTGTTGAATTTGCTTCAGCGGTTTCAGAGGAAAAGATGAAAATTTGATTTTTCCCATTGGGTCCAATGTAAAACCTAAGTTCCCCGCTGGCGGCCATGTTTTTTATCAGATGGGAACAAAATGAGCATTCATAGTGAAGAACCTCTAGTAGATCATTCCTGTAAAGTGTTGTTGAATTTGCTTCAGCGGTTCCAGAGGAAAAGATGAAAATGTGATTTTCCCATAGGGTTCAATGTTAAACCCAAGTTCCGCGCTTGCGGCCATGTTTTTTATCAGATTGGAACAAAATGAGCATTTCTAGTGAATAACTTGAAGTACATCATTCCTGTTAAGTTTTGTTGAATTTGCTTCAGCGGTTTCAGATGAAAAGATGAAAATTTGATTTTTCCGATTGGGTCCAATGTTGAACCTAAGTTCCGCGCTGGCGGCCATGTTTTTTTATCAGATCGGAACAAAATGAGCATTCATAGTGAAGGACCTCTAGAACATCATTCCTGTAAAGTTTTGTTGAATTTGCTTCAGCGGTTCCAAAGAACCTAAGTTCCGCGCTGGCGGCCATGTTTTTTATTAGATCAGGACAAAATGACAATTATTAGTGAAGAACCTATAGTTTATCATTCCTGTAAAGTCTGGTTGAATTTGCTTCAGCGGTTTCATGGGAAAAGATGAAAATGTGATTTTCCCATAGGGTCCAATGTTAAACCTAAGTTCCGCGCTGGCGGCCATGTTTTTTGTCAGATCGGAACAAAATGAGCAATCTTTGTAAAGGACCTT
>MJUU01074138.1:89164-135621 GCA_002080025.1 Modiolus philippinarum
TTATGAGTTCTTAAATTTGGGGGTGACATCAGTCCGACGTAAGTTTTGCATTCCGCATGGTTTGTGACATTTTCATGCGAAATCGAAAAAGTTCGAAATTTTGGCTTAAAAATGAAGGTATTTACAATACAGAGTCATTATTTAAAACTAGACGAAATGCACATTTTGAAAATACGGAGAATTTTCTATTCCCTTTGTTTAAGTTTTCGATGCCGTAATGTAAATTTTATATGAAACGAGTTCGGATGCAAAGAAAACGTCATTTTTTATAATTGTGACATGAGAGTCTATATTCAAATATTCTGCATTGTATAAAGAATTTCTTTCTAAATAACTAGATATTCATGTTATGTTTTGGCGGAAATATACCGTCGATAAATATGCAAAAGGTTTTAACAATTAACATCCAACTTCGCTATAGCCCTCGCATACACTTTTGTGAAAATAAATTGAAAACGCTATACTTTATTTTGTGACATTTTCTTTCAATCTCGATTTAATAACATAACCATGAAAAAATGCTGAAATCAAGTGAAAGCGATCGGAGGTATATTACACAATAACGAAAACGAACGACTAGACCACAATTGGAATATTAATTTTTGCATAAATGTGCACTTTCTTCGATACTTCTGCTTGCTTGATGTGAAGGGAAGTGCACATTTTTGAAGCGTCTACATACTGATACAGCTTGATGAAAGGCAGTGGTCTTAAAAAGTTGAATAATGTCGTCAATTATTTTATGATGTATCAATTCCCTGAATTCTACGTTATCACACTGTCAAATTTGGGGTCTTTCAAGTTCAAAATATTATCGAAATGGTTAAATATGTCTGTGTAACCTTGTTTATGTGTTACGCGTCTACACCGGTAAAAATGACGCTAAAGCGATATTATATCAAGTACATTATTTTTGCATTGGTCTCAAAAAGAATATACGTTTCTTTTGAACAAACTATGTGAAATTCCGAATCTTTTGATATATAACATTTTATATGCTTGTGATTTTTTATTCTTTTATTTAACAATTAACCATTTGTCAACACGAAATTCGCGACGTGGTACCAACAACGTACGCGACGTCTGTGTCATTCTCTGGTACATACATATATTCTTTTTTTTTCTCAATATGTACATTTATACAGAGAAGCAAGTGTGCGTTTTGTAAATAACTGTTGACATTTTTGCAATACAAAGAGCCCCAATGGATGAATTCAAACAAATAAGATCAAAATTTTTGCACATGGATATATTGAATATATTTGTATCTTTTCGTGTATTTCATTAAAATACTTTTTGAAATTTATTAAACTGTAATAATTTTGTCACATATAACCAAAAATAGTTCAGTTAGAAAGCAGTGAAAAATCAAGAGAAATTGTTATTTTTGTTTTATAAAATTTACGAAGCTTTTTAAAAAGCGTTTAGGTGAGATTCAAGTATATGAAAAAAAACTTGACTTTATTTGAATATGTAAAACCCCAGCATTATCGCTTGATACTTATTTGAAAGGGTAAAACCCTAGCATTATCGCATGAAATTTGAAATTAGGCAATCATACTCCCTATAGAGGAATTGCCTGACAAGCAGTAGGCTTACAATTAAAATGATGAATGAGACTTTTATTCCTACAAATCATAAGTTAATATGTTAAATACGACTCAGAATCACAGAAAAAAATACACAAAGGAAGAAGTTATTAAAATGTAAGAGTTTCTGTTCGACCTTATATTTGTCCTGTTTGGATGACATGTTTTTCAACAGACCATCGGAATTCCAATAGGCACAAACTGTGCACCTTTTTGGCCAATCTGTTTCTCCACTCTTATGAGGCTGAATTCATTAAAGGGCTTCTTCAAAGTTAAGAAAAAAAAACTGGCTTCACTTTCAGCTTCCGTTATATAGATGATGTTTTATCACTAAACAACCCTCGCTTTTGTGATTTTCTTTATCTTATCTACCAAAAAGAGCTCGAAATTAAAGATACTACAAAAACCTCAACATTGGCCTCGTTCCTTGACCTTCATCTTTTAATTTACAACAGAGGTACACTACAAACTACGCTGTATGACAAACGCGATGACTTCACTTTTCCAATAGTCACTTTCCTTTTTCTTTGTAGCAACATTCGAAAAGCAAAATTCAGTTCCTCCAAGATGTGAATATTTTTGTACACGCTTCCATTGTATTTTCGTAAAGATATTATTGTGTTGCAAACAGATCATGTTTTAGAATTGTATATTTGCACCGTTTAAAATAGTTTACTTCAAAGCAAAGTAGTTGTGAATGTGCATTTACTCAATATCCTTTCATTGTATATTTAAGACTGGGGTTGGTGTCGCCTGCGGTAAAAGATTCCCCATGTCTACACATATCACATTGTCAGAGATGTGCGTTTTCGATTCATTTGAGTTATAGTGTACTTGTTCTAGAGAGAATTTCTTATATGGGTATACTATTGTACATCCGCAATTTTGTATTTTACTATTTTTTGTAATCTCCGAATATTATTCTGCCCATATCTCACTATTTTGTAATTCTTTCAGTCGACTTGATGTCTAAATGTTATATATGTTAGTTAGTAGTCTACCTGTATTGGATTTTAATCGTATATTTATTACACTATAGGGAAACGGGACAGATAAAGGGGAGGTTTGGGTACCCATAAACCGGTTTAACCCTATCACTGGCTTTTGCTAGTGCCGGTATCAAGTCCCGCTGTCCCGAGTTCCTATCGTTGTCTACGCTTGTCTTTTGTCTTATACGTGTTTTTCTTGTGTAGTTCCCTTGCAAATTGTTGCATGTAATTATAATTTTCAGCCATTGTAGGTGTTTCCTGTATCCATTTTTTAACATTCACCAGCTTTTGACACTAATGCTTATGCCGTCAACGGCTGACAGTGTAAAAACACTTTGCCAGTTCATGTTACTAGTATGTTAGTTGACGATTCCGCATCGATTGGGTTTACATGGATGTGGCGTTGTTCGACAATTAGCAACGAATTCCGCTAAAACCGGTACTTGGGGCCGCCTTAAATTTACTATGAAGAATGAGCAGAACTCATTGTTGAAGGCTTCATAATGACTTAAAGATGGAGAACAACAATAAAAGCGATGTATTCAATGGCTTTGTCCTACCATTTACATGTATTTGTAGAGACTTTGTCTCATGTGCATTTACTCCATATCATTGCATTGTTTATTGAAACTACATTATATGTAAAATACCGATGTCACTGTTAATTCAATTTCTGCAGATGGCCATTTCAACAACTTATGTCTCATCAGTGCTATCGAATTCAGAAATCCATAAACCGAAAAATATGAGTGCAAAACATCAACAGGATCTAAATGAAAAGCCAAACTCAAGTTACAGACGAGGGAATTACGCCATAGTTTTAAATGAAGTTTTCTAAAATTTACATAATATTTGTTTAAGGTCGTGTGCAATAAGCGTACCGAAGGTAAAAATTGTTCCTTATATTTAATATTAAAATACTCAAACAGTTCAGGGCAAAATATTTTAGCCCATTTATGTTTTTCCTTTTGTCCTTATTCAAATAAAAAATTAAAATTTCCTTTTACAAAATCTATAAAAGGGTAAATCGGAAATTGTGTCTTTGTAATATTTCTATTGTAACAAGAAGGAAAATTATATCTAAATTAATGAAGAACGGACCAAAAATATTATCTTCAGATTATTTTTTTAAATGGAAGCCGTTTTATATTAAATGCACTGAAAGTTTCCTAAATCGTTGAATACTTATGGCACATGTCGGAAATTTCGTCATTGATAAAATATTTGGTATTTTTGGAGTTTTAATACCAAAGGAAATGACTATCACCTTTTTATGAAGTCTATATATGGACACATTTCAGCATAATACATATTTCAGAAATGTTCTTTATACGTTAAACAATTTGGGTAATTTTATAGTACTTCACTAATTATTTCATGACTGTCAAAAGAAGCAGACTTATCTTTACCTTGTAGATTTGTCATAAAAAAATTGCATAATTTCTATTGCGTCATTGATGTAATCTGTAATTTCTGCTTTATGTTTGATGCTTACTGTTTTATGTTACGTATGTGTGGTAAGCGTTGTTCTTTGTATTCTGTTTATAATTTAGAGTAAAAGACCAGAGGCTCACATGTGAGCCTGTATCGCTCACCTGGCGGCTATTGATCAAATAAGATTTTCCAACATGGTTCGGTTCTCACTTACTTTACATGGCTAAATCAGTAATCTGAGGTGACAGTCTTTTGGTAGTAAAATCATTACTATCATGTTAAAATGCCTAGTTAATATCAATTATGAACGGTTTCTAGAATGAATAACTAACATCATTTTCCAAAATGGCATTCCCAGGTAGCGACAATCTTTTATTTCTGATTAGTACATTTATATAAGATTTGGTAGAATGTTAAACTAAAATCTGCATTCCCGGCCATCTTGGATTTATGATCGGTACTTAAATCATACATTTGTTAAAGGACCATCATGTGACCATGCCTAATTAATATCACCTTGATGAGTGATAAGGTTTTCAAGAATTTTCAATTTACAACATTTTCCCATAGCATCCTATGTAAACTATTGCTTCTGGCAGCCATTTTGGATTTGTGAACGGTACAATTTTAAAAAAATGGTATATGACCATCATGCTACCAAGCCTGTTAATCAATTTCGATATATGAAATGGTTTTCAAGAATTTAGCAATTCAAAACATTTCTCCATAGGGTCCAATGAGAAACTAAGATCTGCAAGAGCGTCCATCTTTGATTTAAGATCAGCACTAAAATCATACATTTGTTTGATGACCATCATGTCACCATGCCCAATTAATATCAACTTGATGTATGAAACGGTTTTCAGGAATGAACAGTTAACAAAATTTTCCCAGAGGGTCGTATGTTAATCAATGTTTCCCCGTGGCGGCCATCTTGGATGAGACGTGAATCTATCAAGAAGATGTGGAAATTATACTACTTAATAAGATAAATTTTTGCTATAAGTTGAATACCGAAGTTACTGTATATTTAGTTTTGCATTTGGTCATTTCGAAAACTTGTGTCTCTTCGGTGCAGATGAAATATAAATATTAAGAAGACCATAAACCAAAATTTTGTAAAATTTGGTAAAATAAACAACCAAAAGGTTCTACATGGAAAGACAAAAACAGATGAGGACAGAGCTATGCAATAGGAGTTCTTACTAAGTTTCAATCAAAGGTTTCTTTAATTTAGATATTGCAAACTTCCACATTTTCAAGTGCCCTTTGAATGCGTATTTTATCAGCTTATATACGTCTTATACGTCTTACATCGTCATTAAATTTAGTTTCTGCAAATGACCATTTTGACAACTCAGGTCTCTTCGGTGCAGATCAAATAAAGATATTTGGTAGACTGGTAGAACACAAAAAGCCAAAATATCTTAAAAAGGGCAAATCAGCTAGAAACAGTGCTATGCAAGAGGAAGATACTCGGAAGATTTTCGGAAATTTAGATGTCGCAAGTCTCAGGATAAAATCGGGTTTTTATTCAGCACAGGGATACTGACTGCTGGGTTAGTAAATACGCTCGGGGACTAGCAGCCAAGCAGCAGAGGCATCAGTTCAGTGATAATAGATAACAAAAAAACTGAAGTTAATGTACATTTAGTTTGGCCATTTCGGCAACTATGTCTCTTCAGTTCAGATAAAAAAAATAATATTTGGAAGACCATGAACAAAACACTTGTAGAATATAATACAAGAAAAACAGTCAAAATCTAAATGATAAGTCAAAATTAGCAAAGGACAGAGCTATACGAGAGGGGATATTATCGGTTTTTGAGTCAACATCGCAATACTGACTACTGGGTTATTGAATACCTTCGGCGAGTAGCAGGCCACAAGCAGAGGTTTTACCTTATGTTAACAACAAAATACCGAAGTTACTGTAAATTTAGTTTCTGCATATGACCCGTTCGACACTTTATATCTCTTCAGGGCAGATCAAAATAATTTTTGGGGGAGAACATAAACCACATTGCAAAATATTACAAAGCACAGAAAGCAAAAAAAGTTTAAATGGAAAGCCAAAGTTATCTAAGGAAAGAGCTATGCAATAGGGAGATTACTTCTTCGTTTTAAGTAAAAAATACTAAAAATTAGATATTGCAAGATTCCAGATAAAATCGGTTTTCGTGTCAGCATCGAAATGCTGACAGTGGGGTTAGTTATACCCTTGGAGACTAGAAGTCCAGCAGAGGAATTGAAATTGTCATCAAATTTTGTTTCTGCATATGACCATTTTGACTACTCATATCTCTTCAAAGCAGACAAAATAAAAATATTTGGAAGACTGATAGAGCACTAATAGCCAAAAAGATCTGGAAAGCAAAAATCAGCTAAAGACAGAGCAATGTAAGAGGACTGAACCGAATTTTGTAAATCTAAAAGAGCACGAATAGCCAAAAAGATTTAAATGGAAAGCCAAAATCAGCTAAGGACATAGCAATTGCAAACGGAGATACTCCTTAGCATTGAACAAAGTTTTCAGATAAAATCGGTTTTCGATTCAGCACCGGAATACTGACTACTGTGTTGATGACAACCTGCAGGGATTAATAGTCCATCAGCAGCGGCTTAGGCCCAGTGATAATAAATAACGAAATACCGATGTTACTGGAAATGTAGTTTGTGCATATGGCCATTTGGACAACTTATTTTTCGCCTAAGGGATCGAGATATATCGTGCTTTTGGGGGGGTGTGAGATATTTCTATCTTACCCCCTTAGCTGGGGCTGTCTCACTTCAATCACAAGCACGTGCAAAAAATCCAAAATGTCTGCCATCGCTCGAATTTTCATGCAATTTATTCAATATTATTTCTTGTCTGATTTAATCAGTCTTACTGTTTATATAATATATACATTTGAACTTGCAATTTACCATGAACTGCGAGATATGCGATTTATATTTAAACAGAGATTTAAAATTGCGCCCAAGGTTACTATCCAGCCTCGGTAAACGTATACAAATTGTGACGTCATATTTTTCCCGGGAACGTTCTTGGTATTCTTTGTGAAAGTCAAAGCTAATCATGGTTTTTGTGAGTAATTTCAGAGCGTTAAGGCGAGAAAAAGTATCAAACCCTCTTGAAAAGGCGAGATAGGCTGATCTCAAACCCTCAGGCTAAGATATATTTTGTCCATCCCTCGGGAAGCCTCGAGATGGACATGATATCTTAGCCTTCGGGTTTGAGATCAGGCTATCTGGCGTTTTCCCTTGGGATAGATACTATATATCTCTTCAGTGCAGATCCCCGACATATTATGCACACGACCTCTACACGGTATTTTTTGACATGTCAAAATTATTCGGGAACACAGCTCGAGTTCAGCAGAGTTAGCAAGATCGCCCCGATTTGGTTAGTAGACCGAACCCGGGCACCCGATCAATGAATATTCAAGGATCGAGTTCAGTCGAGTTGATTTGATCGGCAGGACGCCAGTTTCAATATAATATTGATTTTTGGATCAGCACCGAAAAACTGACTACTGATTTTTTGAATACAATTGGCGCGTTATAGTCGACAAGCAGGGTATCGGCCAAGAGTAATAAATAACATAATACTGAAGTTACTGTTAATTTAGTTTCTCCGTATGACTATTTCGACAGTATATGTCTCTTCAGTTCAGTTCTAATGAAAATATTTGGAAGTCCAAAAACCAAAAAAATTGTAAAATCTAGTTCAGCACAAATAACCAACAAAAATCTGTATGGAAAAGAAAAAAGAAAAAAACCACGGTCAGAGCTACACAGGAAGGAGATACTCCGTTCAAATTTAGACTCCTTAAGTAAAAATTAAAATACTGCAAGTTTTAAGTTTCCAGGTTATTGCCTGCACACTGAATGCTCAGGTTTTTCTTTCAGTTCTTCAAAATGTTGCCCATTTCAAAGTTCACTGTTAAATCACAATACATGTAAAATCTATAGAATATATCTGCAGATATGCCAATTAATTGTTCAAAGCGATACAACATTGTTTAGAAAAAGGAGTGTATAATGTGACTCTAAATACCGAAAATCTTTCCCCTACCCCNACACATTTGATATATCGTTATATGTAATTTTAACGCCAAAATAAGGGTAAAATTGAATATTTTGAGCGATTTTCGTGAGAAGGGGAATCTCAAGCATTTCAGAATTTTAACAAATTCAAAGTTGAATTGTTGATTGTTGAATAACTGCCCATTAACCACGCACATGATCTTATTTGTGATACATGGGAGTCTCTGTGTATTTTTTTGTTTGTTTGAAAATGATGTCATTGGACCTTTATAAAATGTTTAAGCTTTTCAGACTGTATAAAATGAAATAAATTGTGTTGAATATTTGTGGGAAGGGGCAATTTATGAGAGTGTAGTGAGTCTAAAATGTCAAAAGCATGCCATCTAATAGCTAAGATATATTGAAACGATATTTAATCAACATTTTCAAGTTACATATCAAAGTATTTACATCTCTAAATCAAAACAGCAAAAATTCTGAAAAACGGAAAATTCCCACTTTGCATAAAATTTCGAGCAAAAGGATCGAAGTGAGACCTCTTAAAATGTTTAAATCTACTTAAATGGTTTTCTGCATGTCAGCTTTAGTTATATAAAAACAAAAATTTGCATTAGACATTATTTTTTTATCATTTAGTGCCTGAATATTTTTAATTTTCCCCTTATTTAAGGGGGAGGAGTGCTAAGTTTAGCATTTGTTAACCCACAATATATCTGAAACTAAACTTTTTTTCTCGCAATTTGATGCTAACATGTCATATACCATTATTGCATTGGCTTTTATTAGACGTATGTTCCAATTTTAACGATCCAAAAGTCAGAAAGTAACAATTGTGAAAATAATTTAAATTCCGAAAATTTCCGAAAATTCCATTTTTCAAAAACTTTATACCGAAAATCAAAATTTTATTTATTTTCAATGTCTTACTTTCTAACACATTGTATCAAAACTGATAAATTAGGCGTAAAAACTAGATCAAATGATTAAATGTATTTATGTGAAAGGAATTAACAGTTAAAAAGTTCGCAATTTATTGCAGGAGGGGGGTACATTTTTTGTATTTGCCAGATCATAAAAATGGCGTAAAGTGACCAAACTTGTATTTATGTAGAGGATATTAAATTAGCTTCAATTTGAAACAAAATTTCAGTGCATCTAACTTATCTACAAAAAATTATGGAGCTTAAAAGATGAAATTTGGGTTAAAAAGAAAATACAAGGATTTTGCGTGGTGTACTATAAAAGTGGGCCTATACTGTCCATGCGCGCATGCTCTGTTCGAGTTATTTATTTTGAAGAGGGGATATAAAAGGACTGAAAAGATCGGTGTAGATCATAAGTGTGTGTGGGGGAGGGGTGCACAGAAAGTGATTTCAGCCCATGGCCTATAGAAAGGGGTTAAACATTTGCATTTCTTAAGTCCGCAGTTTGTCTCAAACGTTCAAAAATGTATTCTAATTAAAGGTCAGGCATACTGAAATGATATAACATCCATATATTGAGGTTATATATAAATTCTTTAAGAAATCTACATCTCAATAACAAATCAGGGGAAATTCTAGAAAACTGAAAATTCCAATTTTGTACACATTTGTGGGATAGAAAGGCCAATTATAGCTCACTTTAACATTTATTTTCTACTAAATATGTTTCTTGTATGTCTGATATAGTGAAATCGAAACTCAAAATTAAATAAAACATTATAATTTAGCATTAAAAATATGGACATTTAGAATTTTTCCTGAATTTTTAGGGGGTAGGGGTACTTATTTCGAAATTTGTGAACCTAACAGACGATTGAATCACAATATTTTGGGCTCAATGTATTACTAACGCATCATAAAACATTATTACATAGGCAATTAAGAGATATTTTTTCAGATTTTTACGATCCTTACATTGAAAAGTCGAAATGTTGAAAATATTGCCCATCCCGAAAATTCCCATTTTTCAAATATTTTGACATAAAAAATAAAAATATTTGGAAATTAATCGTGTTATTTTTCAACCTTGTGTCAAAACTGATAAGTAAGTTACAAAAAGTACAGCAAACTACCAAAGATGTATATCTAAAAAGAATTGAAAGCCAAAAATTCTTCATTTTCGTTATTTTTGCACGGGAGAGGTATATTTTTTGTATCCACAGACCATACAAAAGGCGTAAAATGCCCAAATTTATATTCATTGTAACGATTATGAATTCAGCTTTCATTTGATACCAAAGTTTTGTATATTTTACCCATCTATAGAAAATTAAGGAACTAAAAAGTTGAAATTTGGGTTAAAACGAAAATATAAGAATTTTAAGTGGTGTACTATAAAGTGGCCCCATTCTGTATTTGCGTGGAGGTTATGTTCATGTTAACATGTTTTATTTTGAAGAGGGGACATAGGAGGTCTGAAAAAAAAATCATTTTAGATGGGAAGTGGCGAGGGGTGGGGTGGATGGGGGATGCAGGGAAAGTGAATCAACCCATGGCCTACAATAGTAACAGTGATTGAACATAACCCTGACTAAGTAGCTTTTGAGATAGTAATTTTGCTCTGATGACGTACACATTACATACAAGACGCTAGCGAATGAAATGTAGACTCCATATGCTGGAGATGTAGGTAAATTACTACTGAAAAATGGGAAGTTCACAATTGGAAAGTCAAAATCATCACGTTTGTCATAAAGTTTGGATTTTAACTGTCCCGAGTTGTAAATATAAAGGTAAATGTCCAAGTATGATGCTGATGTATCATTTGTCTCTTTAATGTCCGCTTCATTTGGGTAAATGAGATGTAGATAATCCTTAAATCGAGGATTTTTCTTAAAGATAAAACATCTATGTAAACTGAAATTAAAGGACCTGGCTAGATTTTTCGATGTAGATAATCCTTAAATCGAGGATTTTTCTTAAAGATAAAACATCTATGTAAACTGAAATTAAAGGACCTGGCTAGATTTTTCTCTTCCATGTATGGACCTGGCTTCATACGAATATTAAAAAAACAAGATGTGTTTGTGAAACACTATGCCCCCGGTAGTAACCATGTCTACAATACAAAACTAATGCTAAAAATTGCAATATATACTAGGAATTAAGGTTACGTTGACGTTTGTCCATTAGATCTATTCACATATAGAATATCAAGCCTCTTGCAATTGTACTTTACGAGCTAAAAGCAAAATCTAGATTTTGACCTTTTGTCCTCTATGACCTTGACCTTTTAGCTGACCTTAGTGAAATGTGCACAATGTTTTCAGCTTAATATGTCCAATATACAGGCAAAATATGAAGGTCCTATCACATCTGGTTCAACAGATATAGGCAATGTTGAAGTTTTTGTTAAAGTTTTCAAATTTGTACTCAGTGACCTTGACCTTTGACCTGGCATCATTTTTTTGTTTTGTTTTTGGGGTTTTTTTTTGTGTTTTTGTACTTAGCTCCATTAGATCTATTCACATGTCGATTATCAAGATTCTAGTAATTGTAATTAATGAGCTATAGCAAAATCTAGATTTTGACCTTTTGACCTCTGTGACCTTGACTTTTGACCTGACTTTAGTGACATTTGCATTTTGTCGTTTAGCTTTACATGATCAATGCAAATACCAAATATGAAAGGCCTATCACATCTGGTTCAAAAGTTAAGAGCCAGGTTAAAGTTGCGAACAGACAGACAGACAGGGCAAAACAATATGCCCCCGATCTAAATATCCGGGGGCATAACAAATCTACCAGAAGTGGTGCATAATTAGTCCCCATTGGTATCCCGATTGCATGTTGGAAAACGTGTCCTCCAAATTCGACATATATATTGTCAATTAAAATTTCAGCATGGCAATCGCATTCTCTTAGTATAGTTTTTATTTGAATCAGTGTGGTTTTGTGACAAAATATGTTTTTTCTTTACCCATTACCCAATTCCAAATACGAGTATTTTTTCACCCTTTTGGTGTAGAAAGGCTGATAAATGAGATCAAGGAGTACCGATATCAATTTTTCATGCGGAAGAGTGGTGTTAAGTGTTAAAAAAATCAAATGTTTTAATACTGTTGCAAAAATTAAGTTCTGTTGAGGATAGATATTCTAATAAATCCTTCGATTTTTTTTAGAATCCAAATCTGATTAACACCGCTTTTTGAGTATGTTTTTTCACACTATATCTTGAGGCCATCTTTGTCTGCGATGAGAAATTACGTTAGCACCTTTGAAAAGGGGTTTGTAGTGCATTTGATAGACCTTTGCGTAGAAAAGGTGATGTTGTTATGGGCCTTGTCTGCTGGAACGATTCTGTAGCTGTCTTGGAGGAAGGACAACGTCTTAACAACATCAGGATCTTCAAATATGTTTTTTTTTTGCACTTGGGTCCATATAGATATCTTGAAGCCCCGTATGGAAAGAAAAGATTTTTTGGAAAGCCACCCCCCCCCCCCCCNTTTTGCATCATTCCTGTAAGGTTTTGCTGAATTTGCTTCAATGATCTTTAAGTAAAAGATTAAAATGTACAAAGCACATTCGGACGCCATGGGACTGCATAAGCTCATATTGAATCTTTAGGTAAGATGAGGTAAAATTGCACACCTTCAAGGTTTCCTCCAGCAAATATCAGTGCAAATTTCTCAGAATTATGTCTCTTTGTCAGCAAATGAATTGAAACAATGAGATATGTATTTAGACAAATTGTAACCCGTAATCGCATTAACACCGACAATTTGAAGTTCGTGTCTTCAATTTATATCTATTCATTTGAACATAGACCCCAGTTGTTCAACAACTTATTCCTGTGCTCTCCCATATATCTTAACATAATGGAATCATAATTTATAAGCCAAATCATTACTAGAAAAGTAAATATTACAGAAAAGATATGAGACCAGTCTTTTGTCCGTTTAATTTCTATTGATAAAAACATATTTTAATCCTTAAAACGATTCATTAACCATGTCTATGGCATTAATATGCCAGTGTGCATTTGGTAATTAAATAACGTCCAACTCCAACAAATAATATTCCTACTGAGATGCATACTTTGGTTCGTTTTTAAATTAAATAAACTCAAACAAAACTTTGGTTTTATAAATGTATTTTACGTTTTGTAGAAATATACAACAATAATTTAAATAAGTATTAACAATGACAAATATCCGTCAACAAACATTCTCTCATTCACACATTTGGATAAATACTTTGAGAAACCTTAGTTTCTTTGCTGGCCTTAATTTTTCTCAGCACCAACGGTGCGTTCATAATGAACCATATTACTAATTAACATTCTATAACAGGAATGGCTTATGTATTCAGCAAAGTTTGCCGATGTCGGCTTATTGACATGACATATATATCAACGCTTTATGAACTTCCGGTCGACCGAACCGGATATATTATAGCGATATATGGTCCAGTTTACCCGCAAAGTTTAAATATGTAAATAACAAATTTTATTTGCTGAACACAACATCACAGTTTTAACCCTATCTCAGTTCATCTGGATTTCTGTACTTTAATTCATTTGTCACAGAACATTTACGGAATGTCTAAATTTTGGCAGTAAATATAGAAATAAATGCAAAGTAACAAATTGAATATCACAACAGTAACGCTAGGGAAATACATTGCACTGGTTATGTTTTTAAAACAGTAAACTTGAATCAGTCTCATCTTGTTTAATTCCCAGTGGATTTCACTAGACACATTTGATGATCCATGACATATTTTCCTTGGAATGTGCAGTCATGGTCAACCTCTACTCCGGTGTCGTGATTTGCGACTTTTTCCTATACCACATTCACATGCAACTGTTGTGTCTAATTTATCAAAAATCCAAACTTCTTCATATGTTGTGCTATTTCCCAGTAATGGTACCGGATTGCACCTGTTTGGGTCCCGTTTTAAAATTTTTACACCATATTTTTTAGGTATACAGTCATACAAGTTATAAAAACATTTTTTTGAACTTTGGCATGATCCTGAATAAATAAATGGTGGAAAATAACCATTTTCTAATCGAATCCAGTCTGGCTTCATTTTACAAGTCCATGGTAATTTTTTCACTTTTTTGCCTTTTTTAGACTTTCTGATAAACTTTTTCAAGTCACTAAATAATCTCTTTTGTGGTTTTTCGTCTAATTTTTTCGACGATTTAAGTTTATCTATTTCTTTATCGTCATTTAAAAGATTTGCTTCCGTTCGCCGCTTCTTTCTACGCATATACCTTATTGAGTTTTTATCCGGCTTTGAGCCTTCATCGTATTTATAACTGTCACCATCAACACTTCCATCTTCAAATTTTGAGAATTCTTCGATTTCGTCTGCATCAAAGTCTGAATCAAAATATGGCATATCATTCGGATAATCGTCAACACTATCGTCGATTTTATTGTCAAACATATTATCGATCGACCTTTCGTCAAATGAATTATGATTTATACTTTTTTTAGTTAATGCCATTCTTGAGGAATCATAAAAATTACCCATTTGATACTGTAAATGTTCTGGATCAACTTGTTTGCAAGGTTTGTTGTGAAAACGGACTTCTTGTCGATGTTCAGTGCTAATTATCGAATACGGCCGATTAGGAGCTGCAAACGATGAGCTTGTTAACATCACGAAAAACAATACGAAATATGCAAGCTCTTTGGTTCCCTTGATCTGAAAGTATAAAATAAAAGCATTTAATAATATAAGTTAAAACTCATTTCAAAACTGCGCATATGCAGTAACTTCGGTTTTATGTGATTCAAACTTAACTGATATTATGGTACTAACAGTGTGCAGATATTTGTAATAAAGTATGCGGGTATTTGAATATTATTGAACACACGTACCCTGTTGTCTGTTTTGGGGAAAACGGTCATTTGTTTTAAGTACTAGGCACAATGTAATATTTCGGATGTTTAAACCTATTTCTTTGCGTATGACCAGTTAAACCAATGTGCAAAATCAGTTTATAATTCGACATGAAGAAAATATACAACTTAAATTTATAACTAAGTTGAAAAAAAAACAAACAACACAAAAACAGGAGAACAGACGTAGGGGAAGTCAAAAACTAACCATGGACATTAGCTATCATATAACATCCCAGACAGTAAGACAATCAACAGCAAGGGACATTTGTTCAGAAATCACGAGTTTTAAAAAAAAGGTAAGCTTGTTCGCTCAGTTTAACGTCTGAGATCCACTTTGTGACTTGGAAAAGATAAATCTGGCTCGTACTAACAAACTTTTACAATGTTTTGAAAAAAATTTTACAAAGGTTTTTATTATTCCTTCAATATAAACTAATTGAAAAAAAAATAAATTATAGGATGTGCTTAGAGCTGCAAGATGATTTGATCGTGTCTATTTATGACGTGGTTTATTTTTGTTTTGTATATTTTAGAAGCTTGCATCATAATTGAATAACCGCATACAGTTATTTCCTTGTGATTCAATCTTAAATGAATAAAATATTGACTCAGTGACTGTAATAGTATTAAACGTACGTCTTTTGAAGTATTCCACTTAACAACATTACCATAGTGGGTGTTAGTAAAGTAGTTTTCAATTACATCACAAAATAAAAAGCGAAAATTATGACACTATAGTGAACATCTTGTAGTTTAATCAATCTTGTTTGACTATAATGTGCAAAAATAGTAATTAAATGGCTGCATACCAGACCGAGAGATGAGGACTAAAGAACAAATATCTCACAGCATTTCGTGCTAAATATGGAAATAATCATATATTTGAATTTTTAGTATTTGATCTCATGATATTTATTACCAATATAGAGTATATACCAATAACGATCTCTAGGGTAAATTTAGAAACAGAAAAAACAGTATTGTGTCACTGTTTTTCTTGACTCCAACCCAAATGGGAACAGTTAGGCATGGCGTTTACCAGGTCTGGTGTATATCACCAATCTATTAGGAAAGGTTTGATAGAATCATCAAGTTAATGTAGACTATACATAATAATTCCAATTTACTCATCAAACATTTGTCAAGATCTGATTGTGTTTGACACTTATATTATAACTGTATTGATCAGGATGAGTAAGACATGGGATGAATCATAAGTTGTACAAGGACGCGTCTTTTGGTCAGCGTCAAGTTTCCTCCAAAATTCGCATTGCTGGCAACCTAGCCATGATCAATAATGAAGTAAAAGTTATATATTCTACATATATAGTTACTTTAATCTTAGGCTTGAGCAAACAAAGACAATGATCGTTGTATATTGCTTGTAATTAATTTGGTAAGAACCTCAAATATGTCGCCAACAAATTTACTGTTAAAGTAAATTGACAATAAAATAAATTGTGAGGGAAGATCATTCTAGAGTTCATGTTATGAAAAACTTTCCAAATATCACTAATGTTTTGTTGGATTTGAGTTTCTGCTTAATGTTTGTACTACAGAAACAGTTCTGAGCTGTACGTCAAATTCTCGGCCTACCAAAATATATCACAGTGATAAAAAATATACTAAACTCGGAAAAGAATATTTAATTTTTCTAATTAATGTTTTTTTTTCATTATTTTGTTTTCATAAAAATGAATTATTTGTCTACGGGTATATCACTGAGTTAGTCGTCCACTATTTCGATGATGGCTCAAAGACGAACTATTTGAAGATATACAATATCTAAGTTTTATTAACTTAATTGTGCCTCCCTCGGTTAAATTCCTCTTTAAGCCTATTTTGCCATTGCTTGTAGACCATAACTTACATTGGAACTTCGATCTTCCGGACGATTTTATAAGCAACTTATAGAATAGTATAACTGCCGAAATGGTGCAGTATATGGATTCCCGAAAAGCATTGTTTTGTGTGTTTTGTTACTTTCACAGCGCATTCGAAAGCAAAGACTTGAAAATTGTTGGTCAATTTCCGTTATATATTTACAATTCAGATTGAGAACAAATTACGTATTGCTGAAATGAATCGTACTGTACGATACATGGTAGTCAAAAATCCGGTAACATAAACTAATCACGAGTTCAACTTGATATATCGTTAGGATAAAAACAAGAATGATAAACAATTGTTGTAATCTGGACAAAATTTTATCAGCTGATTATTAAAAACTAAGGTCAAACCTCTGGTTAATCGCAAACAGCGAGTTGCAACCCCTTAAATGATTCTCATTCAGCGTTTTGCAATTTTTTAACTTTTGCGACATTTAGTAATATTTTTGTGAACTAACTTTTGCGACAATTACCAATATTTTGTCAACACAAGGCATGTTTTTAAGCAATTTTCAAGGATTTAACCGCCAAGCTATTTATTTAGTACTGATCTCATAATATTTTACGAAAGGATATGGAGTAAATGAACATGAGACCAAAACGCATATGTTAACTCCAACTGCAATACTTTTATTAAGCTGTACGGCCATTTAGGAAAATTATTCCTCATCAGCAGCACTAGAACCCAAACATAGGAAAACCATAATTTCAAAAATGTTTCATATACATAAAACCAAACGAAATCCGAATAATCAGTAATATCAAATATAGCTGAGGACAAAACTGCTTATTTAGGGGTTATAAAATATTTCGTGTGATATGTAAGGGGCAAACTGAATGATGTAATACATAGAAAACAGGGAAGGAACAAAAACATTTTACTTATTACATAGCTTTCAAGACTAATATTGGCTTGTTTAGATTGATTTTTCCCCCAATGTCTAAGAGCCTAAAATACTATATACTGATGCTTTTTCTCTCTCTAAAAATCCGCGATGGGCCTGACTGAAAGTATTTGATTTAATAAATATTTGATATCGAATTTTACTTGATTTAAAATAATTTTTTATGTCTAATTTTAGACTGATTTATACCAGTCAGTTTAGAGATCCAGTCATTGCCGATTGAATTTTTTCGTCTCCCCAAAGTTTGTTTCTCTGACATCCCGTTTATAAGATATAACATTACAAAATGAATTGTATAAAAATAGATTTATTTCTGTTTGTTTTGCGCCGTAGATTTGTTTACAGAAATTGCGTCGGTGGTCAATCATGATGCATTTCATTTGTATATAAAATCAATGAATTTATTTTATACAAAGTAAGAACTTATTTGGTAATTTGTTCAAGTTACAACTTTCGGTGTAATACAAATTGTCAATAATTTGAGGAATTGGAATCATACTTAGTTAAATAAATTATTCTCAATGTTTTGGCTTATTTGAAAATACGACCAAAATACATTCGATTTTTAGCAACATTATGAATCAAAACTAATTGGGTTTCAGCTATTTTAGAACAGTCATGGTCATCGGAAGATTCGACTTCCGCGCCATGTAATAAGGAAAAAGTTTGTATATTATCAGCTTTGCTTTCTCTTTTATCTCACTAAACGGAAGTATTTGGTATTATGTGTGTAATAACAACACAAAGGCGGTACAAATCTGGAGTAAAATAATCGATGGTTTAGAGGCCTACTTTGATTTTTGGTTTTCATTGTTTTGATTTGTGAATATTATTTACTGTCTTATATAAGCCAGTGCAGTTCGTTAGTCCGACGTAATCGCAGAATTCAGAATAGAAAAAATGTTATGTTTTTTTTTTTTTAAATAAAGGTATGTTATCAGCCTATTAGTAGTTCAGCTCAGTTGTTTGTCTTCTGAGGGTATGTTATTAAACTGTTCTTCTGGACTTAGTACAAGGGTAAATAACGAAGTGACTGTGAGTTTATTTTCTGCATTCTGATTTCGACAACTTATGTTTCATCAGTGCAGATCAAACCAAAACAAAGAACTGGAAGTCCATTAAACGAAAAGCGTGTAAAAGCTGATAGAGAACACATAACCAAAAGGATCTAAATAGAATAGCCAAAATTCGGCTATGGACAGAGCTATGCATGAATGAGATACTTCTAAGTTTTAAACAAAATTTGTAAAATTTAGATATTGCCAGTTTCAATAAAGTCGGTTTTCGGGTCAGCACCGAAATACAGACTACTGGGTTGGTGAATACCGTCCACTAGCAGAGGCGTCGATCAAGTGGTAATAAATAACAAAATTCCAAAGTGACTGTGAATTTATTTTTTGCATATTCGCATTTCGACAACTTGTGTCTCATCAGTGCAGATCAAACCAAAACATTCGGAAGTCCATTAACCGAAAAGCGTGCAAAAGATGATAACAGAACAAGTAACCAAAAGGATCGAAAATAGAAAAGCCAAAATTCAGTTAAGGACAGGGCTATGCATGAGGGAAATACTCCTTAGTTTTAAACATTTTTTTTTGTTTTCGGGTCTGCACTGAAGTACTGACTATTGGGTTGGTTAAGCAGAGAATCATTATGTTATTCAGTAGCCGAAATCGACAACTGAGAGAGCATTGTACGTATTCAATCTTCAGGTCTTTCGTACTCGAATTAACTTAACGGTATCACGCAAAATATCCAACCAATATCTCAATGGGGTTGAAGTGTGTATCGAGAATTTCCTTATTTACGTGAATGGCATTTAATTTCTATAGATGCGACTCGATTAAGTGCCTTGTTGGCGTCAATGTGCACCTTTTTGCAGTCAATTTGTTATTGACTTAAATCAGGCACCTAATCGAGTCACATCTATAGAAATTAAATGCCATTTACATAAAAAAGTTAATTCTCGATACGCACTTAGGCCCCAGTGTATCTCCTATTCTGTAAAAAGTTAATTATGTCTCAATTTTTCGGGACTTTTTCAGTCCGTAAAAAAAACTAGGATATAATAGGTTGTTTGTGTGTCGTGCCAAATTCCGACATAAAATGTTCATATCTTCTATAATTTTTTAACTGTATATGTTAATTTTGAAACATGTCGTAAAAGATTGGATGTGATTAAAATGTTAGGTTCAGCAGAGACATCAAGACTGGAACAAACGCGTGCGTCAGGATCGGACAAGTTAAGATACAATTGGTAGAATGGAACTAGTGGAACATCCCAACTAAGTAAAAGAAATTAGAGATGCTTAATTGAACCCTAACTTTTTTATATAATTTATCAGAGTCAACGATGATTATTCGATCTAGAAAAGGGCAATGTTAAAAATCACTGTTTACTTTATCCAATATCGGTTCTTTTGCAAAAATGATGTCGTAATTTTCTTTAAAAAATATGGGGATTGTAAATGAGAATACCTATTATTATAATTGAAAATAGGTTTATAACTGTTTTTAGTGGTTTTACTTTGTATTTTATCACGATGACCTGTTTTTGAAAAGAAAAGAAAAAGAAAATGTGTTTTTAGATTTTGATATTGACAAATTTTACAGCTCCCATGCATGTCAAAATTACTCTGTACAACATGGATTTAGAAACTAAAATTGTTTGTTACTGTACACAAATTGTGCTTTTACTTCGAAAATGTTATACCTGCGAACCTGTGCGACATTTCAGAAACAGCAAAAATAAGAAAAAAATGAATATTTCAGGTTTATAGTTTAAAAACGCGCTTGCACAGACGCCAAATATAACACATTTAAAGTAAGACCTTCAGTTACATAAATTAAATTAATGTCATTGTTTTTCTGCATGTCATTTTTGTAACTATGACATTCTTCGTTCCTTCGGCATTCTACTGTCGTTGTTTCTGGCAGGACTCGAAGCTCAACAAGTTACTTCCAGGTACGCACTTCTAGAGTAGTGTGAACGTAAAAAGACATCAGGAATTTCAATTCAGAAAAAAACAAGAGCAAAGGAAAACTATAAATTAAAATACGTAAAAAGACATCAGGAATTTCCATTCAGAAAAAAGGTTTCATAAAACAAGATTAAAGGAAAACTATAAATTATAATGGTAAAACAAGCTTTCTGCACTAAATCAATATCGACGATGATAAAAAGTATAGAAATGAAATTTCGTGATTTGCAGTACCCGAATATTAAATTGGTTTCGGTAATTATAATGTATGTATGGTGTTGTAAGTGTTATGTCTTGTTTTTTCTCGACACGGAAAGGTGTGATTTTCATTATTTAAAGATGATTTAAACCAAGGAAATGGAAACAAAAATATAAAACAAAGCAATGTTTTGTATATGTAATACTCTGGTAATCTAATACAATATTTTGTATTCAAAATGAACACAACATGACATCAGCAGTGAAATAAAAAATGCTGACGAGTTTTACATGAAGTAACAGTTTGTTACAAGAAAACAACATACTAATAGAGATAGTATGTCATATATGACACGCTATAAATTTCCGGACACAAATAAATTGTTGTGGTTTTCTGTATCTTCACGATAATTGCGACCGTCTTCCTAAGCTTTTATAAATAAATGAACGTAAAATGTAAAGAGAAATAAAGAAATTTTGTCCAAGTAAATATCATAGTGGGGAAATGAAAGGAAGATATGTCGTCTCTACTGTCTACTTCTATATTTTGACGAGATTCCGCCATTTTACAAAATTCCATTTTTAAAAGGTTAATTTCTGCTACATGTATATTATCGCACATTTAATGACAGTATTTGTAAGATTTGAGGTGAAATGACAATCGGTTGCTTACGAACAAATATGACACAATTTTTTCAACATGACCTGTTATCAACAAACTTGTAGAGTAGACATAAAAATTAGAGAGTTAAAATAAAAATAGAAGGAAGAGAGAAGTGCCCTACGCAAATTTCTCTTGAAGTTTCCCGAATATATTGGTGTATTCTTGTGTATTTGGTTCTCACTGTAACAAATGAAACCTTAAGAGTGATAGTGACATTGCATCTGTTTTTACAGGGTCTAACCTTCAGCAGATAGATTTTTATATACATGTACATTTTAGCAAATTGCACATTATGTTAACAAAAGCAGAAAATGCTGTGGAATTTAGATTTTCGTTAGTATTGACATTAAATATGGACATTCAAATAGTATTAGCTTATATGGCACAAACAAACAAAAATTATCAGTTCAGATAAAATAAAAAGCCTAATATTGCAAAAACATTCAAACAAAATCTTAGTTCAGATAAACAGAATCGAAATGATACCAACCTTTAGAAATATTGACGAAGAACACATTTCACGAACATCTGTACGGTAACTTTTCGTCTTTTCGCCTTGTAGAAATATAAGTGGAATCATATCAGTCTCCCCAACATCGAGGAAACGGTGTCTTGGTCAGGAACTGCATTGTCATTGTAAATAATACTGGTATATTCTGAGTAATCACTTTTTGAACTGTTTGAAAGCAAAATATACGTAATTTGTATGTTGTTTGCTTTACTTTCGTAGAACCGTCCGATTATTGGCACTGCTATGTTTGAATTCTGGCAGTTCTTTCAGTATATATCCAAATCCTTTCATGATATGTGAATTAACAGTCTGATGGGAAATACCATTTCAACTTTCGGCTTCAGCTGACTTTTATAACATATCCGAATGGGTCACAAGGGCACTAGGAACTCCCACGCAGTTTACAAACTTCTCTCAGACACAATAATTCTTGATGCTGAAAGATATCAATAAATGAAAAATTATTTTGTCGAATATAGGAAGTATTGTTCAGTAATGATAGACAAATCGTCAATATATTTAGAGAATTTATACATAGACATAAAAAGGCAGAGAAACATAGTGGTCAAGACACACCTTTTAATTTAATGCATAAACGCCCTGAAAATTTTTTCGCCAACTTATCACATAATAACAGTAACTAAACTTATGACTATTTCATCCCCCGCAAACATTTTTCCCTAATGCTAACATCGTTGCAATTTGCAGTCTGTATTGACGCGACAATTGCTAGTTACCGATTATTTGTTCCTTATTTAATTACAGTTATACGTAGATCTGCCTTTTGCTACAGAATATCAGAGTGATAGAATTACTAGTAAATGAACAGATTATAGCTGTTTTATATTCTAAGGATAAGCGACTACTTAACTTTTCAGGAAAACACTTGATTGGGTTATAAGTGTAGTTTAAGAGGTTAGTCATAAAAATTACTTAACCGCAAATAAGACGAATATAAATCATTTGATAATATTTTTTCTTGAAATTATTATAAAGTTGAGATCAGCTTTATGATCAATTAAGAGACATAAGTTGTCGAAATGCGCATATGCAGACAGTAAATTCACAGTAAGTTCGGTATTAATTTATTTATTTTTCCCTTCGTCCTTCGGCACATTATTTTTTTATCTTCTTTTAACAAAATACATACCTTGTCAGTTTCAGTCAAACGCGGGTATACATAATAATTACTTCCATTAAACTTAACGTAGAAATGACATATTCTAGTACATTCAATTAAGTACAGAAATAAGTGACTAAAAATCATAAATAAAGCACCTGTCAATATTTAATTTGTTTTATACTGATCAAGATTTTAAATTGATTAAAGGTGTCTAATTATAACGACAAAATAGTATGCCTGGTGTCAGAACACATCGTGATGACAAAAATAGGCGTAAATAATGTTCAATATTGACGAATCATTTAAGTATTTAAACTATGACGTCTAATAGAATATTTTCCCATAAATGTTTGATTGCACATTCTTCAAAAGAGGACAGTTACGCTGCAATCGCCCGTTTGTGTGCGGTTTTGTGTTCTAAAAACTCGTGTAAGCGGGCAAACATTGAAGCTTAGTTAGCTAATGGGACTTTAGATCGGCATTCTTATTTCATTTCAAGTACCATACCGTATAAAAAATAAAATAAATAGTTTGTTTGTTATTTTGGTTACGTCCTCTAAGCCACGATGTTTACAAAGGCGGGGAGTCCATGATCGAAATGTGTACAAATAGTTTGAATATGATACGACTCTTCAGTGTCATGTCTCAATTTCAAACATAAAAAGAAATTAAGTTGACAAGATGTATCGCTTATTCTTCAAATATACCCGATAAAGTATTTAAAAATGATTGAAAGTCTTTTAATCTGAAATTATTTCAGAAATTTGCATCGACCGTCCAACTTGAAGGCTTTCACATATTACATAATGTTTAGGTAATAAGTACAGGTAACTCTTTGAAGTGAATACACATGCATGGAATGCATGCAAATCAAAGAAGTGTAGCAGGTTATAGTTGAGGTAAATTTCACTTCCTTCCAATATTAGGTGGTTCAATCATATCATTTAATTTATTACACAATACAGCTGAATAAATTGAAAAATAATTGCATTTTACGACATTCAAAATGAAAAGGTAATTTTAAAATAAAATTATCAACTTCCCCATTATAAAATGATTTGTAAACCCTTACAAATGTATTGTAAAAGTACACATTTTTATAAATGTTGGAAGTATTTGTATAAATTAAATTACAGCGTACTCACAATAAAAGATTTTAAGAATATCGTGACAGTGAATATATTACATGTTGAATATCTTATGCCAAGGTTCCTGTCCGATGACATTGTATTAGCCATGTATAGGACGTAATATGTTTATAGAAGATACTTTTAGCGGAAAGTGAAGCAGGAACAAAGCAGTCCAAATTAAACCAGTAGATCAGCTGGTTCGTATAGGTTTAAATAATCTTCTCAAAAATAGATTTAAATATTTGTACATCAACTAAAAATTGCCATTTCTGAAGCATCATATGAGTTAAAGTTATACTTACTGTTCAATACGAATGGATCTAATATTTCAAAGAAAATTACTTTCTTAAAAATGTCATCTTAGAAACATTTTACGTGTCTTATCAACAATAGATAATTATATATTTGAAATGATAGTTTAATAACTTAATACTTTAATGGTATTGTAATAAATATGTTTATACTGTATGACTATTGTAGGTGTATTTGCCATACAAAGTAATATCTCCTATTGTCTTTCATTTTGTTAATCTGTCTTCAGACTGTTTAAGTGAAAGTTACTGTAGATCATATGTCTACAAACTAGATTATAATTAAATTTTAAAATGTCAGTATTATGACTAGATAATGTGGTATAATGCGGATTAAAGTCCAAGTACAGAGAAATAAAAGTTACCTCCCTTCCCACGCAAACGACAAATATGAAACCAGTCGCTGCCAAAATCAATTAGATATTGTCATTTTACCTTGATTGATGGCAGATATTACATCATAACGTACTTATGTCTTGATTTATAGACGTTGTAAAAAAATCAACATATATGCACATTTTTTCTTCAATCCTTCAAACGCTGCATTGTCAACATGCTTAAAATACCGACAATGTCAGAATGTCAGCATAAAGTTCACATGAAGAAAAATTCCAAACACGTATTGTGTGATGCATCTTTCAATAAAAACACATCTTATTTTTCGGAGGAATTTGGATGAAGGTCCTTAGAACAATAAAAAAAACCTCATTTTTTTGTATCCTAAACACCAAATGTCGTTTCCTATAACCAAACTTCATTTTTGATTTATTTCTTGTAAAGCCTATTTATCATATTTATTTTTAAACTGGTGTAATTTATTCCGTCAATTAATTACGGCTAGATTCATTAATGAAAAACAGAATAACAATGTTATGCATGTATATTACTACAAATATTTAAAATTAACAGTGAAAGGATATGGAGTAAATGCACATGAGACAAAGTCTCTACAAATACATGGTATAACAAGCAGTGGAAAAATTCTTTGTTGTTCTTCATCTTGAAGTCAACACGAGCCTTCAACCATGGACTTAAACAATATTTTGAAAAGCTTTATTTGTTTTTGATTAGACTTTGATCAACTGTTGAATCTAATGAACTTCAAAGTTTAAAAGAGTTAATATATTTTAGGACAAGATATATCCTGAATAACATGTATATTACTTATGTTTGATACAAAGTTGACACATTGCAAAAATAGTAGTATTCTGAACGTAATGAACGAATACTTAAAATAGTTAAATTCCGTTAGGCTTGTTTGAATTTCAAGAAAACTTGTTACTTATTTATGTCTAAACATATAAATATTTGAAGGTAATCTTAATTTGAAGTAAGTAAACATGGGTCGTTACAAAGTTATTAATTCACTATCATATCGTGAAGGCAAAAAAAATCCACATATTTTTATCTATATATAAATGTTTACCTACTTGTAAAATCCTAAACAACATTCTATTTAGGAGGCTTGAGTTCATATTCCTCTGATATAGCAATATATGAGCATTTTTTATCAGGACACCATTGTTTAAGAATCAGTACTATATTTTATATCCAATTGTAAAAAAATAACATTCAGCACATAATGGCGTAACCAATTAACAGGTGCTCGTTGAACAGAAATTCCAAAAACCTTTACATGAAAATGATATATATATATTTTTAAATCTTTTCTCTTTTTCAATAGCGAACATCAGAATTTAATCACTTAATTTATAATGAATGTTTCTTCTTACATGCAACAAGTATGATATGACTTTATTATAATTATCCTTTTTTTCAATGCAACATGAAATTATCAATGCAGAAAATACTGACACTATAGTCCTTCAAAATTACATGTCATACTAAGTGACAAATTATATATATAACTGAACGTCTTCTTGTAATCCGTCAGTCACAAGTATTTCACGCAAGTATGAGCGGCAATAATTTTATACTTTAGACTCCTCGCATAATCAAACCCTTTAATAGCTTGTCTGTTTAAATGACTACGTTTTTTTAAAAACAGCTGATTTCGCGTTATCAAAATTTTTAAAATACCTTCGTGCATCTTGTTTATTTGTGACCTCATAAGGATGTTTACACACGAAATATTATACCAAGCAGTTGTAAAGAATTATAATTGTTTTTGACCCTTTATTTGGGTTTAATACAATGAAAAAGTCAAAACTAACAATTCATACCACGTGTGGTAAAACTCACTTTACAATTTGTACAACTAACATTGACATTACAAAGCTAAAAGAAAGCTTAAACAACCATATCAAACATCAGATCCTTACAGCTAAGGCATATTTCTCTGTACCAGTGTCAGTGGATGAACTGTGACTTATTTTTTTTTAATCATCGCAAAGTTCCTCTCATTTATTGACGTCACGATCAGGAATGTTACATATTGCACCGATCAAACAATATGCATTAAAGATATCTAAAGGCTTAATATTTCAAAGTATTTTGGTCTGACAGTGATTGATAGAGTATAGGGCCAAAGACCAAAACTATACGGTAGTCAGGGTCTTGTGTTAAAGCCTATCATTACATCACGTTATTTTAAATTCTGTACATTTTTTTTATACTTTCTTATAACAAATATTACCAAAGACATTTGAATCAGGTAAAAAAACTGAATCAAATATTATCAAAGAAACTAAACAGGTAAAAAAAACTGAATCAAATATTACCAAAGAGAAAATTGCAAATGTTGCCATAGAGAATGCATCATATTAAACAGGTAAAAAACCTTACTCAATAAAAATTTACAGTCAAAATAAGCCGTAAATATATTTTCCAAATATTCTTTATATAAATCGAGTTTAAACTTTGTATTTATTGGATTGATATTTGCAAATATTTAAGGAAGATATAACGAATATCAGATCAATCTATATGACTTTATTATTTAAACAAGGAATGCAATTGATATATAAATTCTTTTCAATATCTTTTCTGCGGGATATGAAAATCTTTTAAATCCTAGCTAGTACAAATGTAAAAGATTTGTTCGTGGATCTTACTTCCAAAATTATTTAAATAGAATTCCACGACAAGATACACACTTTTATACCTGTCGACGTGTTCAGTTTCTAAATTAACGAATTGAGGTTTACCTTGCTTTAAGTACAAAGGTGTTTATATAATGAATTTACTTGCATCAGTAAGCCTAATTCATGTTCTTGTTTTGGAATTTAATGTATGCTCCTTAATGAATAAAACATGTGAAAATGAAAAACAATTTGTATACAATTGAAAATGCTACGCTGCATGTTTAAATTGAAATTTGTGGAAATTAAGTACTTTGGTGTCAAAAGCTCATAGGACATGTATGAATTGAAAACAATATGCATTTAAAATTATAGCCACGAGGGGAGAAAAATATTAGTAAATTTTTGAATTGGCCGTGATTTTTTTCTTCAGACTTTTAACTAACAGTATTAGGTTTGTATGCCCGATACAGTTAACAAAGAAATGCACATTGGCCAAAGTCTCTACAAATACACATGGTTAAATCAAGCAATGAAACAACGCTTTAATTGTTTTTTTTATCTTGAAGTCACAATATCAGGAGAGTAAAATCAAGGCGACCCCCAGCACCGGTTTGGGGGGAGGCCATTGCTAACTGTCAAACAATGCTACACCAACGCATGGATTGATTGATTGATTGAATATTGTTTAACGTCTACTCAGCAATATTTCAGCTATATCAAGACGAGAACAGGTTTGTTGATAAATAATCACTTTGGGGTATGGAAAGGGCCATGGGACGGGAAATTCTGACTGCCACTGGAAAAGTAGGGTGAAATCGTCAAGGGCGGGGAATTTAGCCTTGTAGCCGATCACCTACGGACCACCCCCAAAAAGAGCTTGCTACAAGGGTTCTTTAACGTGCAGGAAGCGTGGCATTTCTTCCAACACGTGGACCTGAGTTTACATCCCATCCGAAAGATGGGTTGTGTATTTATTAATCCCGCACAACCACGGAATAGGTCCTATTTCTATATCCCGGGACCCTCGGGGTCAGCCTCCGTTTAGGAGGGGTCACACCCCGCAAGCCGGAGATACTGGGTCCTATTTCTATATCCCGGGGTTCCCTCGGGGTCCTCTGTTAGGATGGCTCATACTCCAAGCTCAGAGGATGCTGCGGGCCTATTCTTCAGCCGGGACCGCGCACGGCGGCCAACGCATGGATGCTTAATCGTCAACAAACATAAATTTAACTGGTAATGTGTTTTTTTACAGATGCGTTCATCCGATGCGCAACAAAAAAAAGCTTACAAAATATAAATAGCGACAGGGCACACATCGATTTGCTGATTGCAATAAAACTTGCTACAATTCAAGGGTGAGATGTGGGCACTGTAAACATAATAAGCAGAATAACATTTTGAAATTACAAAAAATAAAATGCCAAAATTGATAGTGTATCCGTATAAGACATTTTCTCAGGAACACCATTCGCATGTCGAAACTGGCGTTGTCGGAAGGGCCCCGCAAATTTCGATCCTGAAAATTGGGGAAAAAGTAAAATTGAGGTAAGTGTGGATTCAAATTCTGTTTGACATACAAATGTGTTGATACAGTAATTTGCTTGATACAGTGATTTCTTGAAGTTTTACCAAACCATATCATTTCTTAGCTTCAGACTTAATATCAAATCATTCAAGTTTGATACAAGTTATAATCTTGTGACGAAAATTTGGTTTATAGTAAAAAGTCAAAGTATCGGCAAACAGGAAGGGGACACCTGACAAACTTGAAAAGTGCTTACACAATACAACTCATTATTTCCAAGCTTCATACCAAATTTCAAATCATTCCCTCCGGTATATGTAGAAGCCAAGAAATTTTTGAGTGAAAATTTGGTTTATAGTAAAAAATCAAACTATCGGCAAACAGGAATAAGATGACCGACAAATTTGAAAATTGCTTACACAATTCAACTCACCATTTCCAAGCTTTGGACCAAATTTCAAGTCATTCCCTCCAGTTGAAGCAAATGTGTGACAAAAATTTGGTTTTTAGTAAAATTTCAAAGTATCGACAAACAGGAAGTGGGCGCTAGACAAACTTGAAAATTGTTTACACAATACAACTCATCATTTCCAAGTTCAGACCAAATTTCAAATCATTCCTTCATGTGGAAACCAAGAAATATTTGACAGAAATTTTGGTTTATAGTAAAAAATCAAAGTATCGGCAAACAGAAAGCGGATGTCCGACAAACTTGACAATAGCTTACACAATACCATAGTAATAAGCTGTTTGCGAGTAATACCATATTTAGATGTCAAATGTTAACATCTTCTATAAAACTTCTTAAATGTGTGTAACAATTTATGAAATCTGTAACCTTGTTGTAAAAGTTTGGATGTGATAGTAAGGTTATGTATCATTAGGTATTAAATTTTAGATCGGATTTGTTAGGTCTTTCTGTTGCTGCATTATGATCTAGCGTATCTACTTCTTTCTGTTGCTGCATTATGATCTAGCGTATCTACTTCTTTCTGTTGCTGCATTATGATCTGGCGTATCTACTTCTTTCTGTTGCTGCATTATGATCTGGCGAATCTACTTTGTACTTTTTGCTCTTCGGACTTAAACAACTTGTCCTTCAGAATATGATGAAATTAACTGAAATTGACACCCTATCACGTTTTGTGGTCGCCTTGGTCACCGTCTTAATTTACCCAATATAATCTACGGTATCACAACGTTGACACTGACTTGTTTAGCAACTAGTAGTATATCATCATACATTTCGGATTTGTTCCTCGATATGCTTTCCCGGTTTCACTTATAACCAGAGTTTACAAACGTTATTTCAAACATAATTTGTTTAACTCTGTTTATTACGGAGTTCACGTTCATAGTCATCGACTTTATTTTTGACTAATTTTTTCATATTGCATGGCATGGAATGCTTACCCAGTAGTCCTCTCGGGTTTCACTTATTACAGAGTTTACCATCATGGCCACGAAGTTTGTATTGGATATAATTTATCACACACGAAGTTTGTATTGGATATAATTTATCACATGACGTAGCAAGAGATCCCACCAGATGGTTTCACTTCTTTACGTAGTGTGACCATGTCCGAGATTTCCTCTACTATTTGTAGATTTCACAAGATGTAAGAACCTGTCAACTACATGTCTTTGTATTATTTCCTTAACTATTAGACTACTGAATTTCGTTGATTAGTGTAAATACGAGTACAGAAATGAAAGGAAATTTTATTTCATTAGACATATGTTGAATAAAATTTTGTTGCTTTTAAGCTTCTTGTTCAATGTGTGAAGACACTGATTTATCAACAAACACTGTGTAATTATTCTAACATTTCAAATGATAAGTTTTCAGGAATTAAAAGCGCTGTGAATTGACAACAGGATACTGCGACATACAGTGTTTTTTACCGACACAAAATTTTATCGTATGCTAATCATTTTCAACTTAGAGCAAAACGTCTCAAGCCATACTCTTTTGTGGTTGTTATTTAAAGGAGCTATTCAAAAATGCAGCTACTCACACCCTAATTTGGTTTCAGAGGTTCAGTCTACGGAGCTGCTGGTTGGATAAGGGAATACTCTGTCTATGCGGAATAGTCAGGTTGTAATGCGGAAAGACTGGCTGCGAACCATGATGGACACATAGTATAGAGAAGCGCCGCCATGCTTTCTATATGTGTCAAAAAGGAGCAGCGAAAACTAAATTTCCTGCCCCTACCCATTTCCACACTTTTATAGTGTCAAATGGGGGTAATAACAAAATTACCGAACAGAGTGACCAAGAGCCGAAGTTCATGAGACAAAAAGACAAATCAGGTGGAAACCATCGGCAAATTTGTCGACTGCAATGGTCATGGCTTGGTACAGGCAGTTCAAGAGAAACACTTTGGGTTAAACCAGTTTCATGGTTAGCCAAACCTCCCCTTCCATCGCTGTAGTGTCCGGTAGCAACTCAACAGTAATTGCCATTGAAAGGTCGTAGACAGATAAAAGAAATGATCATCTCAGTATTAAATAAAGAAAAAAATCTTGAATCAGAGATCGGACCGAAACTTCAAATTTTTCCACAAGGTACTGATATCTAATAAAAAACTTATTTAATGATCGTACGAGATGAAATTTTTTGAAGCCCTGATTAATATGGCGGTCACGGAGATAACTTTGTCTAATTAGATATCCTGTATAATTTGTGCTAGCTCTCGCGTAACGAATCAGCTGTGAAACATATACTCCGTAAGTAGGAGACGCAGGAATATTACTGTCCGTGTTAGGGAAATTGCTAATTTTAAAATTTGAGTAAGTGAGAACCGAACCGTCAATCCAAAACAATAATCAAAGGACAATGAAAACATCGGAATCAACAAAGAAACATGCAGAGACAAAACACGAGCACGACACATAAAAGAAAAATGAAGACACACACACACAAATGAACAACACGGACCCAATAAAAAACATGGGTGAGATCAGGTGCACCGGTAGAGTAAGCATCTCCTGCTTCTTATAAAACATCCGCCGCGTTGAACATATCAAATCCGATGGAAAGGTAAAATCCGGTAGAGAAAACAAAAATTAAGCTTTTAAAGGGAAAGATCTGTTGTCATCTGGGCAACAGATATCCCATAGCGGTCCACAAGATGGTGATGTCGACCGTAAAATTTCTGGAGGGATTACTTCAAATTTTGGGTAACATATCCTTGTTTAAGTAGCCTATTCGTGAGCGGGCTCTATCAAGGAAGTCCCTGTATCGACCACAGGCTCTTGAATAGCGAATGAGGTGGGAGATGTAAAAACGGTATGCCGGCGCTATTGGGACGTCGTACGGCTTAGTTTGAAGTCTACCTCTGTTTTCAGTTTCGAGATGAAGGTCAGGGAATGAGGCCGATGCGGAAGTGTCTGTAGTATCCTTAATTTCAAGTTCTTGGATAGATCAGATAAAGAAAATCACCAAAGCGAGGGTTGTTGACAAAATGTTATCTATATAACAAGCTAAAATTGAAGGATTGGGCCAGTGTTTGGTCTTTATTTTGAAGAAGCCCTTCGATGAATTCAGCCTAACATGAGTGGAGAAACAGATCGGCTATGAAAGATGCACAGTTTGTGCCCATAAGAATTCCGATAGTCTGTTGAAAATCGTCCCTTTCGTCGTAAATTGTAGTACTGAGATGACAAATTGTTGCACTTTTGTAATTGTTCTTATAATTAGGTGAAGGTCATAATTGATTGATTGATTGATTAGTTAGAGTTTAACGCCCAATGAACAATATTTAAGCTATATCAGGATGAGAACAAGTTAATCAATTAAAAAGGTTGCAAGTTAAAGAAGAAAGAAATAAACGTGGAAGGGACAACCGGGACAACGAGTTTTGATTGCCGCTGGAAAAGGGGAGAAATGGGTAGGGGCAGGAAATTTGGCCTCCTATACGACACCCAGTGCGTCTGCTCTCTTTAGAGATAGTGAAGGTCATGAGGTCAAATATTCTGACACTAATTGAAAAGTCTTTCTACAAGGAATGCACATACAAAATATAAAAGAATCGTCGTTTCCCATTTAAATGTAAAATATTTTCGAAGACAGACAGAAACAGACCAAAATTATTGAACCCCACCCCAAATCTTCCGACTCTCGAGGCATAAAAATGATACCCTGTTCACATTTATAAAACTGAGACAAAACTGATCGCTGCTAGAGATCCGTTGCAAGTTATATCGAAAAGATCCCATATATAATGTGAATAGTTGGAATAGCAAATGCTTTCAATACTTCTTGGCGTGTGCAACATATTAGAGTGAAAATGTTAAGGTTTGTCCCGGTTTCAATATTAGACCCCGGGTATTAGACAAGAATAATGTGCATCACAAAAATGAATTCAATTTAGTATGACACAAATAGATGTGAGACTGGTCCTAGAATTTTGATTTTGCTGTATGAACGTTTTATAAATGTAAATTTTTCGTATCCACTACAATATACGGTATTTTTCGTATTCACTACTATATGTGATATTTTTCGTATTCACTACAATATGTAATATTTTTCAGTGCGTGTTTTCCTGTAGCAATTTGATACTGTCACCTTTACACGTTTGACATTGTTTTACACACAGAAGCTCAGTCGTGACATCTTATATTCTGGTCATTGTCCTACAATATTGTAACAACCGGTCATAGACACACAAAAAACTTTGAGGTAAAGTAACATACAAAATGTCACCTATAAGTAAGTTGTCAAACAAGTGTCAGAATACCTCCTAATACGATGATGATTACAAACAAAAGTCCTGACCCAGTTAACCTTATAACACAGCTTGTTAATCCATCAAAATTATGGATAAACAATAATTTATAAATGGCTTGTCACTAAAAATTGTATGTACATATCTTGTTTTGTTATCGTTAAACCATTTCATTTTTATTTGGGATGGGGCTTCGAAGGAACAAACATCTGATCCTTATTTTTTTTTCTTGCAATCATTAAGCCCGACTTTTTTCTCACTGAAAGCAATCCTGTCTTTTCCGGTCCATACCGGAGAGGTTGTTTCATAAATGCCATCCTGGTCATTTTTCAGTATTCTGTTGTCCAGATATTTTTTTTTAATTCTGTTGCTGGAATTCAGTTTGCTTTGTAGAATTCCTTTCAAGCACCCCAATAAAAATTAAATGGTCGATCCCTTAGCACTCGTTATTTTTTATATAATAACCGGACATCTTCAAGATCAATGTTCAAACTCATGCGTGTTTCAGCAGGTTATTATATCTTCCAAATAAAATAGTATACCAAGATTTCATTAAATGCAGTAAAATGCCTCTG
Organism: Modiolus philippinarum; assembly: GCA_002080025.1. Lineage (NCBI taxonomy): Eukaryota > Metazoa > Mollusca > Bivalvia > Mytilida > Modiolidae > Modiolus > Modiolus philippinarum. Next base: position 123,597 of record MJUU01074138.1, read on the forward strand.
TTTAGGTCAAGTTCCTGAAAGACCCCCATCTGAATGATTACTATCAAATTTTGCATGAACCATAGGGATGTGGGTGTACCTGACATACTCAAATAAATTAAAATTTGTTCAAGTACAAACGGTCAACGTTGAGTTCATAGAGATTAAAACATTTATCCAACTTGAACACAAAAATAGAAAAAAGCCATGATATCATTGCCCTTTTCAAAATATTCAGATTTAGAAATGCAACCGATAAAAAAAAGAAATTTCAGAAAAAAATATTGATTTCTATTACCGTGTACATTTTGCGTTCCAGAAATGAAGTCCTTTAATATGATTTTTGCAAATTATACACCACGTTTTTTTACGTAAAACCAATGGACATCGCTGCATTTTATTTTGTCTCGTCAGCTTTATGGTGTCATGTACTCTTGAGATGATTTTATGATTATATTATATAACTTTCGATTGATTTATGCATTTTTTGCATAAAGGATGGTATACTACGAAATTCCAATAAACCGATGTGTAACTCTCGAGGTGTAACTCAGTCGTATCTGGTTAGCGGAACTGGAAATCATAACGCGGACTTCATTTTAGTGCATTATTCCGGAGGCCTTGAACTTGAATATACCTATATGAATTGAGTGGACAAAATTATTTTGTCATTAAAGAGTCTCAAATATCCCGTCTGACATTATTGCAAGATAATCGATGAAATCTGTTATTGCAAGATAATCGATGAAATCTGAACTTTATTACAATAACAATACTAACCCCGTCAACTATTCAATATTTATTTTTAAAGTTTAGTAAAGTGTTGATTATAGTTTTAAAGTGTCACATATCTTTTGGAATGTGAAAGCACGAACGGTAATCAATTCAGCGAGTGTACTATCTGTCAATTGTCATCAGAACTATATGATTTATACAGAAGGTGTGAACTTTAATACACATGCAGTAAAATTATCCACTTTGATAACAAAAACTTTGGTTATATTGTTATACTTCAGTCCTCAGGGGTAAATAATTACAACTGTATTAAAACACTGTGTCTATAAAAAAAAACATTTATTAATGACAAGACAAGTTAACTTATTACTTAAATCATAACTTAAGTTGTCTGGTCTGATTTTGATTGACTTGTCCAAAATGACATAATAATTGTATTGCTTTATAAAACCATTTTGGATACAGAAATACACGAAAAGAGACAAACAAAATACTACAAAATCCAGAATGACAGATACCGATAAAAAAATCACAAGAAATAGGAAAATTTTTATTTTTTGACTTGGTCGAAACGACATTGCATTTTCACACTGAAAACTATAAGGTTTTTGCATAAGCCTTGTCCATAAATGGGCTGGTAAGCTAGGACCTCAGGCTACAGATATACACAGATTGAGATACGTAGACGCTGTGGATACTTGGTATACATGTAAGGGCGTTGTTTTTGTGTTATATGTCTGTAGGATTAAACTAATGATTTTACTAATATGACAATATTTGTGCTCCATTGCTCAAATTAGTTACGTATAAACGCATAGATTTAAATGCGTAAAAAGGAGATTGATTTTAACATCTTTTAGAAAAAAGCATTGGAGTATTGCACTATTGTGTTTCCGTATATAACAATGCAGTTATCAGAATACATACTATATATTGTATTACTATTGAAAGATTTGTCTAATTTCTCTTAAATAAATACACTAAATACGGCGTAAAGAAATACAATTGCAGACCACCGTGCATTTTGTCATGAATAAATCATTTTTATTGTCTTACAAATGTAAGATCATCTCTCAAAACTATATTGTACCTATTCAAATAGGCATAAGAACTAACCCAGTTTACCCTGTAATATAACTCCCAAACCCATCATAAATACTGGATTCAAATAAAATATCGTAAATTATCGTTCTTTCAACGATTGGTTGATAACTACAGATACACTTCAAAATATTGCATCTTCAAATCAAACGCACAAAACAAACTTTAATTTACAGGAAATACGAAGGAATATCAAGTATAATGCATGAATATACTTTAAACTTGAGCATGCCAACTGAACAAATACAAACCCCGCATATGAGAACATGAAACAAAATTTTTAAATTAAAATTGGCAGTTTAGATGAGCCTAAACCTACATGTTGTTTCGGTAGCAAATTAGAATTAGGGCAAATAATTCAATGAAAATAAATGTTTTCCTGACACAACTTTTTATTCATGCATATTCACCGAGACACGGGCATACAACACAACGTCAGTTTGGTTCTATATGTATGATCACTAGTGCATGAACAAATAAAAAAACCACAGGTTTTGTTCTCATTCTCAGACTAGATATCACTGAACAAGCAACACACGTGGAACATTATCATTGCAAAGGAAAAACTACACATGCATAATACTAGTAACACTAAAATGTATCAATCTGTGCAGCTTATTTCGTATATGGACTTTAATTGCCGCTACAAAATAAAGGAAATAAAAGGGACAACAGGAAACACCTACAATGACTGAAAATTATAATTGCATGCCACAATCTGCTAAGGAACTACACAGGAAAAACACAAATAAGACAAAAGACAAACGTAAACAACGATAGGAACTCGGGACAGCCGGACTAGGTACCGGCACTAGCAAAAGCCAGCGGTAGGGTTAAACCGGTTTATGGGTACCCAAACATCCCCTTTATCTGTCCCGTTTCCCTATAGTATAGTAAACATACGAATAAAACCCAATACAGGTAGACTACTAACTCCATGACCACAATCTTGAAAGGAGAGAATATGACAATACGTAATTTTGAAAGATGGGTCAAGGGGTGCTCGCCGCTAATCTGCTGGCTAGGCTAAAGGAGCCTTGTCTGCTTGTAAAACACTGTCGCACTACGGAAGAAAAATCAAACTCAAAACTTTCCGCAGGATTTAGTCAAGAATCATCATATATTTCAGTAGACATCAGCAGTATCAGTGAGAGGCCAGTATGTATGTAAAATTTTCAGGTCACTAGATCTCAAAGCTAATTTAACGGTCTTGTCAATATCCCCTATTACGCAAAGAATATAAGTTACGTCCAAGCTTTTCTGGATTTTTACTTAGTTTTTGGCATTTTTTGACAACATTACCGTAAAAACGGGGATTAGAAATGCCCTTAGTAGTAAGCTGTTTGCGAGTAACGCCATATTTTTAGATATTAAATATTCATATCTGTTACAAAACTTCTTAAAGGTATTCAACAACTTATGAAATCTGTAACCCTGTTGTAAAAGTTTTGCTGTGATAGTAAGGTTACGTTCATTAAAATCGTCAAGAGTAGAACAAACACGTGCGAATCGTACTAGTTGAGAAATGTANAACGTCGCCGTCAAGAAAAGGGAAGCTAGTTATAGTGAAATCAAAATCATCCCTTTTGTCATATATTTTAGTTTGTATTTTGCCAGTGTCAATAATGATAGTTAGATCTAGAAAAGGGCAGTATTTGGAATCAATGTTAGCTTTATTTAATTTCAGCTCTTGTGGGTAAATCATGTCTACAAAATAAAGGTCCATTTGTAAAGTAAACTTCTGAGAGTCATGAAACTCAGGGCTAGTCTTATAACTACAACTGCCATTTCAGCAGTCGAGTCGTAAGTATCATGTAAGATTTCTGTATATGACACCCTGCCCATCAGTACGAATAATTAGACTTCATGACTGTTATATTTGTGTGGGATATATCTGTAAAAAGACATAAAACACGTTAAAAACAATATAAACAAATGACATCGACCGCAGTACATTTTTAGAAAAGTATTAATAATAAATTTATTTGCAAATTTACGCCCATAGGGGCCAAGCAAATACAATTTCAGAACATACATGTACAAGAGATACAAACATATGTATATACAACAACAAATGACAAGTAAATACAAGTATATTGAGCAAACTTTGGCCAACGTGGACTTTACTTTCGAAAGTCTGTACTATGCTTTAAAAAGTCTGCTACTGCTGACTAAAGTTGAAAATTTGGATTTAAAATTTGTTTTAGTTATATTAATAATATAGTGAGTGCAGTTATAGCGGTTTGATGGAAACTATTTTTATTGCAAAACAACACCGCTTTATGGGTGCCAAAACCCATCCTATCTCTATTCCGTTTCACTATTGCATAATAAGTATACGAATTAAAACTAACACCGGTAGACTACTAACTCTTGGACCCTTATTTTGGAAAAGAAAAGAATGAGTCAAAACGTGATGTGGAAAAATAGGTCAAAGAGAGTTTGTCGCTAATCTACCGGTTAGCTCAAGGTACTCAGTAAAACACTGTCGCACGTCGGAAGAAAAATCAAACTCAAAACTTCACAAAGGGTTTGGTTATGAATCATAAGTATTTCAGATAGACATCGGCAGTATCAGTCACGGCTAGAGGCCATTGCATCCCAAAGTCAATTTAACAGATTGATGCAGAATATCCATGCAGTCGATATCCACTATTACGTTAAGAATGTAAGTTACGTGGATTCTGTCTATCAATTTCTCTTAGTATTTTAACAACATTTCCATAAAATAGAACCTGAGAAATACCCTTAGTAATAAGGTGTTTGCGAGTCGTGCAATATTTTGAAATCAGAAGCTCATATCTTCTATAACACACTTTAAAAAGAGTCCTCAATACCACTCATTTTGCAATTACAAACATTTAAGGCGGATACAATTTAAGGAAAAGCATGTCAATATGTGAATGTCTGTATGTCTGTTGGACTTTTGGACTAATAGGGGTTACAACAACATAGTTGCTTGGACATATTACTGACAAAAAGTGAATGGTATAACTTAGTCGAGAAAATTTTCAATGTACTACATGTATTCTAATGGGTTGCCCCTCGTTCAATTTCTTCACATCTAATATATTTCGTTAAAACTTACTTAGATATTTTTCCCCACTTCATTAAATTATAATACAAACTAACAATTTGATTCAAAGTATTTCTCAACACTATAGTTTGTATCTCTTTGTCCCTTACTCGTGGACGGATGAGTTTAAATACTACATTGCTCGGACAATCTCCACATTTTCTACAAAGTTTTGTGTGCCAAGAACATCATAAAATTTTATAATGCTCTTGAAATAATTATTATTCAACAAAAAGAAAATGTGCACAAACGAAAATTTTGTCATAGTATGTTCAAAATCTAATTAAACAATAACAGATTCGTGTACGAGGGAGCATCTCACCAAATTTCCAAGTTATCTTTTGGCTTCTAATTTCTAGTGTTCTCATATGTTATAATAGTTTTCGTATAATTTAGTTATATACCATAATCGACACGATTTCTGGAGACGGTTTGAAAAATCTTGCAATGATGTACATTTTACAGTTTTTCATTGTTCTGTTTCGATAATGTATCATTTGCGACGCCACAGTATGCATTGAAGGCATGGTTCCAATTGGCACTAAAATTTCCAATCAAAATTATATATATTTTACGAAAGGATATTGGGTAAATGATAATGAGACCATAACACATATTTTAACTCCAACTGCAATAATTTTAATGAGCTGTATGGCCATTTCGGAATTTAATTCTTCGTCATCAGCACTAGAACCCAAACAAAGGAAATCCATATTCAAAAAATGTTAATCCGAATAATCAGTAATATCAAATACAGCAAAGGACAAAACTACGATGGAGGGAGTTAATCCTATGGTTTTAGAATTTACATAAATTTAGATAATAGTAATTGAACAAAGTGTACACATGAGATATTATCTCATGTACAAGTACACCATATATCTGAGCTGTTAATTAAAAAATATCTTCGAAAGTATTTTTGGAACAATAATACATTATAATGTTAGGAATTTTACTTACTGAAATTAACTTGATTCCATGTTAAGGTATTCGCTTGAAGTATTCATCGTATAAATATGTATTTGTGTATAAACAGGCTAAATAAGAAAACATGTTTTCATTTCCGTAAATTTGTTTGTTTACGTTTCATTTTTTTCCGATTTTAATGAGTGATGGTTACATGCTTTAAATAATGATCTCTATTGTTATAAAGTATGTGATTGGCCTCCGCCTACATACAACTTCTGCAGTCATTCAGTAAATGATACTGAATAATGTTATCTTCACCTGGTATGCTTACAATGTTTTAACAATTACAATTACATATTTTCATGACTTACACTTTTCATAATCAGGTGAAAAAAATCTTAAGAAGGAAAATTTTTCTCCACTTACTTTTGTTTAGAAAAAAAACAGGGTCAAGAACATGTCACAAACATGACATGATAAGGATAAAAAAGGCTGCATGCAGTGTGCGTACTCTTATATGTGACGGATTAACAAATATACAAAAAGCTTCATCATCTTTGGAAAACTTAATGAAATAAAATTATACACTTAAGATGCATCAATACAATTTCGAATATACAATGCAAAAGAAAACCATCAAATATGCAACTAATCATGGTATAGCTTAAGGCTAAGTGAAATTGTTTGATTTAATCTCCAAGATAAATATATATATTATTGTTTTCTACAGCTAAATGCTATTTTCATTTTTAAAAAGTTTCTTACGTAAAATTTTCTCGAGGCTTTGAGACAAGAAAACATATCATGACAAAATTGTGCGAGTTTGCATAAAACGTGATTTCCTTCCATTCATGTTTTGTTATTTCTTTAGGTGCATAGCGTTTCAGACATTTGAGCAAACGTAATTCATTTGTTACGCTTTGCCCAAAAGCATGGATGAGGACGTTCCTATCGTTGTTTTTGTTTGTCTTTTACTTTTTGTCTTTTGTTTTTCCCGTGCAGTTCCATGTCAGTTCGTGATATGTAATTGTGATTGTTAGCCATTGTACATGTTTCCTGTTATCTATTTTAATTTTTAAATTTCGTATCCCTCATTTATCTTTATAGAAAAAAAGAAGGGAAACGGGGAATGTGTCAAAGAGACAACGACCCAAATGGGAGTTACAACAACTCAAAGCCACCATAAGATCTTCAATGAACGGTGAGGAAACCCCACACCCAACGGCAGGTCGGAGTCGGCCCCTAAATAAAAAGTAATCAAGTTCAGCGAAATAAACATCATCCTAGACTCCTATAGACATAAATTAAACTAACTAGAAAACAGACAAGACACACTTTTAGCATTTTAAGACTGCTCCATATCTTCTGTAAATATCTTAATATTCGAACATATAGGCAAACTAATACAGAATGCGAAAATCTGCAACAACACTTCCGAAATTATGGTAATACAAATTCAATACAAGAGAAAACAACATGGCAAATACAAAAAATAAACAAAAGCAAGACCGAAACAAAATTCGAAACAGCAAATTAACAGTACTTAAATTTTTAACTTTAATCCATGCAATAAACGAGGGAGATACAAAAAGGTAAATGGCTGTAAGGACGACTCTTTGTAGGATACCAACGTTATAAAAATATAACTCAAAAGCTATAAATTTATAAATTTCTAGAGCACATTGTGTCTAGCAGTAAAATTAAAAGAACTTTTTAATTCCTTCATTATTTTACATCAAAGTTAGCTTCTATAATGCGTCTAGGTCTGGACAAACCAGATTGGTTTTGCCAGATATCGATGCGTGATTCTACACAAACACATGCAACAACATCAACTAATTAAAAATTACAGGCGAACACTGTCTGTCTTTGAAGAATGAATCTAAGTACTTATATTCTAACAAAATATCACAATGGTCTTCATTAAAAATCCTAAAATAGCTTTAAAAGTTTAGGAATGTGAAAAAACAAGAAAATCTAAATATTTTTATTATTTGCTGATTTTATTTATGGAAATTAATTATATTCATGGGGGTAATAACAAATGTGCCGAAAAGAGTTATCAATAGCCGAAATTCATCAGACAAAAAGACAAATCAGGTTGAAAACTCCGGAAAATTGTCAATTGTCCTAACTTGGTAGGCATTTCAAAAGAAATTGTGGGTTAAACCGGTTTAATGGTGTGCCAATGCCCCCCTCCATTGCGGTAGTGTCTGATAGCATCTCGACAGCAGCTACTATTGAAAAGTCGTAGACAGATAAACGTTTTAGCAAAAACGAATCAGAGTTCGGAGCGAAACTTCAAATTTTTTTCGCAAGGGACTTATATCTATTAAAGAACTTTTTTTAATGATCGCATGAGAAGAAATTCTTTTTGAAGCTAAAAGAAGGGACATTTTCTGCATCCGGTATGATGGTGACCCTTCTCGACCATGAAACTTCATGAATATTGGCTAAAACTATATGATAAAAGAAACTTTTTCTGTATTCGGTATGATATTGACCCTTGTCGACATGAAACTTCATGAATATTGACTGAAACCATATAATGAAAGGAACATTTCTGTATTTGGTACGATATTGACCCTTCTCCAGCATGAAACTTAATGAATATTGACTAAAACCATATGATAAAAGGAACATTTCTGTATTCGGTATGATATTGACCCTTCTTGACCATGAAACCTCATGAATATTGGCTAATACCATATGATAAAACGAACAATTCTGTAATCGGTATGATATTGACCCCTCTCGACCATGAAACTTAATGAATATTGGTTAAGACCATATGATAAAAGGAACAAAACCATATGAAAAAAGGAACATTTCTGTATTCTGCACGATAATGACCCTTCTCGACCATGAAACCTCATGAATATTGACTAAACAATATAATAAAAGGAACATTTCTGTATTCGGTATGATATTGACCCTTCCCTACCATAAAACTTCATGAATATTGACTGAAACCATATAATAAAAGGAACATTTCTGTATTTGGTACGATATTGACCCTTCTCGACCATAAAACTTCATGAACATTGACTAAAACCATATATTAAAAGGAACATGTCTGTATTTGGTACGATATATTGACCCTTCTCGACCATTAAACTTCATGAATATTGACTAAAACCATATAATAAAGGGAACATTTCTGTATTTGGTACGATATTGATACTTCTCGACCACGAAACTTCATGAATATTGACTAAAACGATACGATCAACGGAACATTTCTGTATTCGGTATGTTATTGACCCACTTCATGAATATTGAAAAAAATACGATCAAAGGAACATTTCTATATTTGGTATTAAATTGACCCTTCTCGGCCATGAAACTTCATGAATATTGACCTAAACCATATAATAAAATGATCATAACTGTATTCGATATGATATCAGTGACCACAAAAATGAAACTTCCTGTCATTTGACTAAAAGACATTTTCTGCGTTCGATACGATACTGATGCTCGTAATAATAAAACTTTGTGTAATTTCGACAGGTAAAAGTGACAATTAATGTATTTGATATATCAATACCTATAACAAAATTTTGACTAAAACATCTGAACAATTGCAATTTTCAGTATTTAATATGATTCTATGCCTGTAATTATGAAACTTCTTGTAAGTAGACTAAGAACATATGGCAAAAAGGGTTATTTTCAGTATTCGATATGATATCGATTGCTGCAATAATGGAACTTCCTGTAATTAGACTACGAACATATGACAAAAGAGTTATTTTCAGTATTCGATACAATATCGATTGCCGCAATAATGAAACTTACTGCTATATGGCTAAAACAAATGACAAAAGGGACATTTTCAGCAATTACTAAAACATATGGCAATCGATATAATATTGATGCCCGCAAACATGAAACCTATATTTTGACTTTAAACATACGACAAAGGGGTCATTTTCTGCTTTCGATATAATCGACGCATGCAAGAATGAATCTTCCTATATTTATACTAAAACATATGGCGAATTGTTGTATATTCGACCCACATTAAAGAAACTTCCTTTAATTTGACTAATAACGTATTACATGCGAACTGCTCTGTCGTATCACCACTTTGAGAATTGTTTCACCGTGTGACCACCTTTAGAACTGTTCTAAGTTAACTTAGAGCTATGAAAATTTCTATGACAACTTTTAGAACTACGATAGCTTTTCGAACAACTTCGACGTAGAAGTAATTATGGTCGGTTTTAGAACTGTTCAAAGTTAACTTAAGCGACCATTCAAGACATTTCTAAAATTGTTTACTTTGAATGGAGGTTATGTCTACACCCTACTGTACTTTGCCTGCTATAGACCATACAGCGATTGTCGGAGCCAACTGACATTTGGAATTCGTTTTTTAATTTGATATTCACTAATTATTTGGCCTTGTAAAAAACTTAAGACCGTAACAGTGGACATTAAAACTATACGCTATGCATCCTTTAAACCTTTTTACTATATTATATTCAAGTCGATTATTCTACAAAATACTTTCAAATATGTCAATACTTAAATCACCATTACTTATTCCGTTTGCCAATTTCTTGTTTACTGTCATAAACTAGTGAATATGGTGGTATATCTTCATATAAATATATTTTTGTACGGTGTCCAAAATGGTCATAAAATGTTCAGAAGATCCTTTGAAGATTAATATAAAATCATTGGCTGTTTGCATTTCATTTAATTTATGTATTTTATATTATACAAAATAGTTCTACAATTCAAGTTTTATACTAAGGAAGCAGGGTAATATATTATCTATCATACTGTTTAACACTTATTCCAAGCAACTAAATTTTCAAGAAAGGTATGTAAACAACATTTTATGGAATGACACCACTCTTTAACGTGCAAAAGCAAGCAGGTCAAAAATTGATAAACATAGCATAATGGCTTTAATTTTGTAGCGAAAAACATTTTAAAAGTTTACAGGATTGACTTTTATTACGATGCCTGTTGACTTCAGAATGTTTTCTACTTTCTTAAGTTTTCATTTTCCACATTTGTAATTCTGAATGGTAAATGGAGACTTTCATGGTCTATATGTATATTGTCTGTAGCAGGATTTTTCAACTTACTTAAAAGAAATTCAAAATTCAAAAAACAAAATCACTTAACATATAACCAATAGAAAAAGATTTAAAATTCTCGCAGCTATATAGCAAGAAAACACATGCCGTTCCAATTTTTAAGAATCTAACACTAGGGATAGTGCTACTTAAAAAATATCTCATATAACCAAGGGTAAAATTTAACGTAGTCATACGAAGTCCTATACGCTAGAAATCGTACCCGAAGGTGTCTTGAGATTTTTTTTTTTTTGCACTCGAACTGGCGTTTGGTTTTTTGTCTCCCCCTTAGTATCTAAAAAATGAAACAAACAACTGGAACAACATTGTTTAATTGTTGACTTGAATGTACTACTTCCCTTTCCAGACTTCATAATGCACGTAAAACGAGTCCGGTGTTATTTCTGTTCCAATGTCTCTGTAAGTAGATGGTAGAACCAAGCAATTGAATTGTTATCCATCTGGAAGTCAAGATGAAGCTTTCAACAATAACCTTTACCCAAAGTAAGCCCTAACATCGGTTTAAGCGTAAGTTATTGCTCGATTTCGAACAACATTGCATCAATTGTTTTCCTGGTCATGGACGAGGAATCGTCAACAAACATAAACTTAACTGACTATGTGCTCTTGCAATCACTGTCATCCGTTGCCCAAAAAGTACCAGTGTTTCAAGCTAGTGGACAATTACAACATAATGACAAACACGGGGCACTCGTCAAGCCAATTGTAGGAAACTTTTGCATTAAAAAATGGTTAGATGAAGGCACTATAAGCAGATGGTCAGAATAATATTTTTTTAATTTTCAAAAGAAGTAATAAAATGCCAAAATTTGAAAGTATAATAGTATATCCATACGAGAAATTCTCTTAAGAACAAGTACACCATAACTGAAACGTATATAAGAGTACACATCTCTCGCATGGGGAATCTCTTTGCGGACTTCCCACTACAGGGCATACAAATTCCAGCATTAAATCATCAATGAAAGAGTAAGGAGTAAATACACACGAGGCGAAGGCTCTACAAATACATGGTATAACCCAGCAATGGAATTATGCATTTATATGTGTTTTATATCAATTTTTTTCTGTGTAAGGCAGTTGAAATACCCAATTAAATACTTTTTTT